>JABANP010000304.1:0-61866 GCA_013115135.1 Perkinsus olseni | reverse complement strand
GAGCAGCGCTCAAAGTGCTGTGCCCGCTCCTGTTGTGCCCACGGGTTGCCCCTACAACTCTGTACCATTGGGCTACCAGGAGGTGGCTTTGGTTGGACGATGAAGCGTTCCTCGGCGTAAACTCCGCCGGGCAAGTGAAATCTCCTACCGGCCAGGTTCGCCATCCACAGCATTCTCCCTTCTCGACTCTCCTCCACTGCCGAACGCAAGATAAACAGCATGATGGGAAACAGCGTCCAAGGCATGTATCGTGGACTGAACGCGGTGAGGGAGGGGAGATCGAATGGGAAGATGGAATATTCATAGCAGCCATTTACACTCTGGACGTCACCGGTGCGCTACCCGCCAGAGGCCAGGGTGGGCGGGAGAGGAGGATTCTCATGGGCTATATAGGAAGGCTCGTAGAGCGCCGGCTTCTTTGGGCTTGAAACTGAAGTACCTGGCTGGAACATACAACCGCACAGGGAGTAAGAATGGTGGGTAGCGCGCGACCCGGGTTCGAATCCCACAGACGGCATTTTTATACCAAACGGCCACTCACATGTAGGTGATGACTCCAATGGCACAGAGCAGTCCTAGGCATGCCCGGAAGTAGTTCCACATGGCCTGCTCCGACTCGAACGTCAGGTCTCGCTCTCGGGGTATCATAATGTCTAAGACGCGGACCCTTCCCTCGCTGTGGATGGCTATCTGACAACCAGACAGCCGCAGCATCAAACCAGGTGTTCAATAGACTGCTGCCTCTCCTGAGTTTGAACGATTCTTGAAATAAGGATTCTCAAAGTTTCAAGAGAAGCGCTCTCCAGAGTCCGTTTTAGACGTTACATTCAATCCTGTAAACGCTCCCGAAATTTGGGAGAGGCAGCAGCCAATTGAACTCCCCCGATACGTTCTCCGTTACTTCACTATGCACGTCTTCTCTCCTCCACACGGTGACACCATCCGCAGGAGCCCGCAGGCCTGTGGTTACACGATGCACCTCCTCCCATAGCGGACCGGCATCCACGACGGTGGTGTCATCCCAGCTGCCCCGGCGAACCGCCCGAAGCGACTGTTTCCGTGCCACAGTAATATCGTACACCGACAAGACCCGACCACAGACGATGACAACAAGATGCGGCTCGAGGGCTCGCACTAAAGGCTTTCCGTGCTTGCACGTCGGGAGGGAGAAAAGACCTGACCCGCCAAAATCGACTGGGATGGCCAGCAGGAGCAGGAGGCTCTCACCTCTGACAGCGTACGATGCCGGCTGGCCTTCGTCTTTGCCCTTGCCCGTTCGGTGTTTCTTGAGCCCGAGGGCCACCACTCCACCGTCGTCGAGGGTTGCAAAGAGCGTCGCCATCGGCCCCAGAGGGTCGCCGCTCGCCATCGTCATTATTCGCCGATCAACCTTATAATTCTGATGGAAGATCAATGCTAGTTAACGCACCCTACGAGCCATTGGTCGATGCTGCTCACGACCACGTCATTAACCTCATCACCGATCGCGATCAGCCTGGCCCAGTCGCAGCCTGAAAAGCAGCAGCTTTTCGGCTGGTGGCCAGCAACCCAATTCACCGTAGGCGAGGACCGCGTGGCTGCTCCTCGCCTTGCCCAACGGCACGACTCCGATGAGTCCAGCCATGACGGGAGAGGTCGAGAGAATGTCGCCGTGCAGGTCAATCACACGAACACGCCCGGACTGGGCGGCTGAGAATACCGGAGGGGTTAGTACAGAGGAGAAGGTGGAAGGGCCTACCAGCTACTATGCGGCTGGTGTTGCTGGCTGTGGAGGCCCTGCCCGATGGCATCACGAGAAGCTCGATAATTTCTTCCGGACCCAGGTCCACGACGCGACTCGACCAGACCGTCACATTCGGGGGCCGGTCGACGAACGTGGACTTGATATTTCGCCAGCGGCTCCGCTCCTCAGGGGTCACGGTTGGGCTCTTGACCTCGATGAAGAGAATCGCTATCTTCCCTCCGACGGCCGCTACGATGTGGCCGCCGGCGTGGGTGAGGGCCCCAACGGCGAGGCGGGCTGCTGCCTCTCCTCCACCCTCGGGTAAGGTCAGGGTGAAGATCTCTCCGTAGCCCGATTCGAAATCGACCAGACTCAGCCGTTTCGTAGATGCCGTCGCTTTTATTAAATACCCGTGAGGAGAAAAGTTGGGCACTGAAGGGCGGAGCGAAGCAATCTCACAGGAACAGCTGGCAGGGGGCCCTACTGGAGACAAGACGCTTGTGCTTGGTCGAGCGGGTTTGGAAGAACTCGACAGCATCGATATCGTCACCGTATTCCTCATCCATCCGGAGAGCCACGGCGCTGCCCCCCTTCCAGCCCTGGTCGCCACCGTAGTCCGAAAGTTCACGGGCTACTTCCACCTGAGTACAGAGAACCTCCACAAGATCGAGCGTGGTGCTCTGTCTTCTTTCGACTGGCGCGGAGAGTGCAGACTCGTCGCGAGGTTGTGGGAACTCCGAAGGGGAGCTCAAGGCTCGAGCCTCAAGCGAGGAAAATACGAGGAGTGAAGATTCTCAAACTCTCTACGGCGCCCGGGAGATTGAGGAAAGCAGCAGTGGGAGCTGGAGTTGTAACCAGTACAGAGTCAACCCAGTCCGTCGGAAATTTACAGGATGACTAAGCCCATTCACACCGGAATTGAGTAGATATTGACTCAAGAGGTTCTCACGAAATCCCCAGGTGATTGCAGATATATGAGGGAACGACCACATCGAGGAGGTCCCTCACCATGCGGCAGTATCCTTGAGACCATGCACTGGCATTGGGCTCTCGACCACTGAGCAAAGCTATCTGATGCTCCCTAGAGTCCTTCAGAGCTCGCTGGACGACGGCCAGGAGCTCTTCTGACGACAGCGAGCCGAGAGCGGCGGGTAGAAGGCAAGAGTAAAGACCCAGCAGGTACGCATGATACAGGATCATGCCAACTGCCTGGGGAAGGCGGCTGCAGAGTTTCCCCCCGTACTGCACAATAATTATCTCAGCTTTCAAGCTTTTTTGTAGCGTGACGCTGAAGCGCGCTAATCGGTTGTTATTGTTATCTGAGCTTTATAGAGCCCTCGACTTCTACTCACAACGAGTGAGCACAACAACGGGTTCGGTTTAATTTTCTAAAGACCGTTTCTTCAGCGGAGCTAAACACCATCGAGTAACTACCCGAGTCGATGCAGCCCACCGGGACACAGTTGAGACGCTTTTGTCTGTTGGACTAATTAACAGCGAAACAATCAACGCTGTTATATGTAAACTCATTATCACACTTCCGAGGGCTCGGGGTCTGGGGAGAAGCGACGCTTCCACATAGCGTGGGTCCGGGCCACGAGGCTGATGGCCTTCCGACGGTTGAGAGGCTGGCCACCGTGCATGAAGGAGTTGATGACGCCACTGACAAAGTGCAACAGGAAGGCTCAAACGCGGCTAGCAGTGCTCTGATGCAGGGCTTACTGGGAAGGGTATTTATACCATCGGAACCACTCCCTGATGCCTGATACGGTATTGGGATACGACGCTTCCAACTGAGGAGGAAAGGCGGTCGATGGTGAAGCCAGGGCGAGACTTACCTCGGTGATGTCATTGATCTGGTCGAACAGGGGGTCATCAGTCGAGATGACGATGATCTTCCAGTCAGCTTCTCCGCCATCGACCAGACCGATCGCTCCGAGTATCTCAAGGAGGGGAAAAATGAATGGTGAGGCGCTTCGCTCCGCCGGCTACTTTGACGTTGATGATCTGACCAGTGTGATAGCGGACTGCAGGTCTGCCGACTTCTATCAAGTCTAGAGGATCGCCGTCACCATAGAGGCCGGGCTCCTCCTCGACACTCGGGTCCTGAGAACGACACACCTTACCGAGCGCGCAGGAGACCAGGAGATCCCTCTTCACGAGAGAATAGTCGGACGTCTTGACCGACCTCGAACGTCTGCGGTGCTGCGCCGTAGTTCCAGTAGATGGCACCAGGGTACTCCCTCAGCGAACCGTCTAACAGCAAGCGTAGGCCAACAGCGGCTGGAGGGCGGCGTTACCTTTGAAGAGGTCCTGCCTGATAGGGTTCATCGCCGGGTACTTGTAGGACTCTCTGTTGATCTCCATCTTAGCTCGAGTGAAGCGCGGAATCTCCACCACCATTCTGATCAGCCCTTCTTCGTCCTCACCGACGTACAGGGGTACCTAGGGATGGGGCCTGGAGTGACTTTGGCAGGAGAGGAAGGGGCCTCACGTCGTGCCAGAAGGACATCGGTTGACATCCAGAAGAGCTTCCCAAGGCGTGCGTGCAGCACTCAAGCTCGTATGAAGTAGTGCCGGCTTGGCCGACGGAAATGATGCCGAACTCCTCGGAGCTGCCGTGGCTCGACCAGACAGATTCTAGCGCCTTTCGAGGGGCCGATCGGACCCACTGCAGAAGTGATAGGGAGGAGTAGAAGAGGAGACCGAGCAGGGAGAGGGCCACAATGGTGGGGTAGCGGGAACGGCTCTTCCGCGATGATGACTCAGGCCCTTGGATCGCCATATGGTCGCCTGGGAACGAAACTATGTAATTCATGCCGTCCCTCAACTTGAGCTGTTTTGTATCTTGCACGGTCAACCTTAAGATACCCAAATACACAGTAATCATCGGACGGCTACGCCAACACCCGTACACTACCAACACAACAAGAACCACTGACGAACGCTGTTGCCGTTATCAATAAATAGGACGAGTCCATGGCGTCCCGCAAGCCGAGCTGCTTTGAATCTTGCACGGTGGACCTCAAGATACCCAAATCCACAGTAATCATCGGACGACT
Organism: Perkinsus olseni; assembly: GCA_013115135.1. Lineage (NCBI taxonomy): Eukaryota > Perkinsozoa > Perkinsida > Perkinsidae > Perkinsus > Perkinsus olseni. The sequence goes on along the minus strand of JABANP010000304.1, from coordinate 57,081 downwards.
CCCCAACACTATCAACACAACGACGAAGCACTAAGTACCGCTGCTGTTGCTGCTATTTACTGATAGGTCGAGTGAAAGAAGAGTAATTGATAGTCGCACAGGACGAAGGGAAACGAAGATAATATTTGGTCAACTTAGTCAAGTAGTACAGTCCCCCAACTCACAGCGCTGGCCCAGGCGGTCGTGGTCGCGGGGCGGGAGAAGGGCAAGTTGTGGTAGTAGTGCAATAAGGTCAATTTTCATTAATTTACATATAACAGTCGTTAAATCATTATCATTCTCAGATGGACGATCTAGCCCGTTCGCGAGAAGCTGGTCTCCTGAAAGAAGGACGAGAGTGAAGGCTTGCTCGCGGTCGGAGTTCACCATTGGTGAAGCAGTCGAACGGCACTAGAGAGCCAATAGGAGAAATTACGAGGAAGTCCGAGCGAGATATATCTGGGATCCCGTACGAAGTGATTTGGCGGAAAGATGGTATCGCCTATCCGGCCGGAATGGCGGAACGCTGTGCACAGAGGGGTGGGGCTCGCCCGACGACCATGCGGATCGGAGAACTACGATGTAGCAGAACCAGCGAGCGAACACTGGTTGCCCGATATTTCTACCCCTCGAGAAAAACTATCCAACGCGCCTTTCCCGCCACTGGTACGGGGTAGAGCAGAAATCCTGAACGACGACGCTCGCGCGATGACATTCCAGGGAGCTCCAGTGAAGCGAGAGGCGCGCCGTGTAGTGGGCCTCAGGAAGGGGCACAGTTGGGCACCATAAATTTATAATAGCGTTCACATCGATATGGTATCGAGACAGGAAATAAATCTATTCGTAGTCCTATGAAATAGGTGTTAATCCTACCAAATCATTTATACAGTATTCCCTTCACACCTAGGCGAAGCTGAAGACCACGGAGCGCAGCTTTCATACTGTCCCCGACTTCCCTACCCCAGTCGCGACGATTCCTCCACCAAGGCCCGAGATCGTTCCCTCGTCGAAAGCAACGTCGCCCGGCAACTCGGCAAGCTCCTCTCTCTCCTCCTTCTCCGCTGTTGTTGCGTATGATGTCTCCGGCGCTTCATTGACAGTCCGGTCGGCCGTCAGCTCCATGCCAACGCCTCTCATCTCGATCAACGAGCAGACAGCCTTGGTGAGGGCCTCCACCTCCTTACGCCTAACAGGAGAACGTCCCCGGTTCGATCCCTGCGCGGTGTATATTAATTGATATTTGCAAACTTAAAACTGATATTCTCGTCGAATACCGGAGGTCCCCGGTTCGATCCCCGGACCGACCTTTCTAAGACTTTTCCAACAGCCTGCCGCGTGACGCTCTCCAGCTCTTCGACCTCCTGTTCATTCAGGATATAATCATCATCCGTTAACGTGGACACATTGACCGCTGTGAGGCCGTGGACCGGGCTGGAGACCAACACCTGGGCAAGAAAGCGTGAGGGGGAGGACAGGGAGGGTAAAGTCTACCATGTCCTTCAGAAAATCGATCGACGGATCGATTTTATAACCACAATGAGCTCTTCCATCTGCGACAAAAGATTCTCAAAAAAGGCGGAGCGAAGCTTTTTTCTACTTACTGGCCGGCACGACTATTTGAGTAGCAACTCTGAAGAGATCTCGTATGAAGATGAAAGGCGCCACTACTACGAAGACGAGGAACTCGAAGATGCCCACTACGACGCCTGAGAGAAGGAAGAGTTGTGAAAGGAGTGGTACGGTAAGTAGGGAAATATTTCTGTGCTCGTTTCCCCATGCTTATAGCAACGCGAATGACTCAATCTACCATCAACAAGAGACGCCAAGAAATCGATTGAAGCTTCGGATCAGGGGCCTCTACCGTTGCCCGCTCCGCCAAGTGGTGGAGACACGGGTGCGCATCGAGGCACCCGGTTCAAATCCCAGGATCGGCAATTCAAAAAATTCTCACGGCTATGCCCCGCTTCACAATACGAAGCCTCGCAGTCCCCGAAAAATGTTAATTCCCGTCTACTTCTGGTGGGCCCGTCACTCACCGATAAAGAAGCCGCACAGACCACCCTCCTGGCCACCCTGAATCATTCGACGGAAAAGCTTCACAAATGACTTCAACCAACGTATCTTGAGGTCAAGAGCGTATGATTCAAAATAACTCAGGTTTAACCTACGAAGTGCACGTAGAGAATTCCTCCTCTCGTCCGGGACCAGTCGGCCGTGCGGAGTGGCTCCAAGCGGATACTCTCTCCAGCTTTCTGCATCAGCAGAGCACACACAGGACCTGCAGCAAAAATGAAACCTGCCGGAATCGAACTCGCACCCAACCCAGGGATCAAAAAGTCTCCTCACAAATGGATAAGAAGTGCCGTCACCAGGATTCGAACCCGGGACCTCCTCGCTTACATATCCTAAGATCCTTATTGACCTCCGTAAACTCCGCAGCCCTCGGTCTCGTGTCCCCCGCCTCGTGTCTGTCCCTCATCGAGCAGACCTCACAAGTGACCAGCTCCAGCGGCAACTGATGGTCGAAGGCCGCCGCCCCCGCCTCAGCTCCCTGCCCAGCAGCCCTCTCGTCCTGAGGAAGCCAAAGTGGGCACCTTATGCTCAACTTTCACAACGAATGGCCAACCTTCAACGACCCCAACTGCATTTCCAAGAGACAGTTTCACGAAGTACGATCAATGTTGCCCTATCTCGTGAACTGCTGTAATTCCAAAAAATCTGGGTGTTTCTGATTCTTACGCAATGAAAAGAATCGACGTGAGCTCAATGGACGGACTATTTCACCCATTTAATCGCTCAAAAATGAGTAAATATCCCGAACACTCGGAACCAAGTCGCTGAGAAATTTCCGCGCACGTTCGGGCGAATCCTTTTTCGTACATGACTACCGGAATTGCAGAGAGAACAAACTTCCGCACGCACTTTGTGAAGGAACGATCGAAGGGAAAACATCGGAAACCCTTTCCTCCCAAGAATTTATCGCCTAGTGTAGAGAAACATTCCCATCCGCCTACCGCCAGTCCCTTCTTCAACTCCATCGCAGCTTCCTTAGCCGCCGGCGACAGGCAGTACTTCATGGCCTCGGTGATGTTATCATCACACACATGTCTCGAGAGAACCATCTTGCCGCCACCACGGACTTCTACTAGGCCCCCTGAACAACAACACGGGGGGAAATTTTCCAAAATTTTCGAAAATTTCTAAATTTCAGAAAATTTACGACCATCGTACTACAAGAGACGCGTCACCGAACCCGATGGGGGCGGCGCCCGAAAGCAGTAGCAGAGAAAGTCTAATCGATGAAGAAGGGAATGAGCACCCGCAAGAGCTGCAAGGGCCTCCACCAACGGCACAGGAAATGCAAAATATCCAGCAAGTCTAGCGAGAGGTTAACGTATTAAAGATTCCCCCAATCTCTCACCCCAAAGGGGCTGATCTCCGAAGAATGCCACGACCGTAGTTGGCAGTCCACAGTCCAGACCCATGGCAGTGGTGCCAGCCCCGCCGTGATGCATGCATGCACAGCAACGAGGGAACAGCCAGTCGTGAGGGATACCTGAACATCAAAAAAGTACATATTTCGAGCGCCTGGAAATTCCGAATCGATCGACTATTTTCGGATGCAAAGCAGTTGGACGATTGACCCATCTTCCGGCTTTTAATCGTCCCAAGCGAAATGAGGGAAAAACGGTTTTATAGGAAATTTTTAATGACTCAGAAAAAGGTTTGATCGATAAAAAATAGCAACTTTTTCGAAACCGCGATCTTATCGAGTCGGAAAATTTGTCTATTCTCCGAAAACTTGGCCAAGACAGTCCAGGAGATTTTTTACAGTGGCTGAAAATAATCCTATTCTCAAATTACGCCCGTACGGCTGCGCCAACTGCAGGAAAATGCGGAAAAATTTTTTCTCGGCGCAATTTAGCAAAAATTCTGATGTGAAACGACCAGCAAGCAAATGTAAGTAAATGAGAGAAAACAAATAGAATCCAGCTGTACACTCCAACCCTCACCGTATTTTGTGACTCACCCGGCAGTAAGGGCGACATGTGAGGGCCCTAGGGTCTCAACCATCTCATATTCCCAGGTAGCGGCCGCTGCTGAGGATCGCTGTCAGCACAGTCCTCACAGAAGAAACTCCGAGGTCTGCAGGGAAGCATCAGTCGAGGTGGCAACAAACAGAATAAAAGATACTCGCGCCTTTGGACTTACTGAGCGACTTTTTCCTTGCAAACCGGGCACTTGGCCGGCGGTGGTGCGATGAGGAAAATTCTTTCACGAATTTCTGGCAACATTGGCAGCATGTGCATGCGTGCAAATTAATCTCATACCAACCTTCTGGGAAATCGTCTTTGGTGATACCGGAGAGGTCACACCATCCCTTATGGAGAATAATTCGCAACTCGGGGATTGCTTTCACGGCGGAGAGCACGGCTTTGTAACTGAATAAATAGCAGAAAAATGCCTCCCCTCGGGTTCGAACCCGCGACCTGCTCACATTGGGCTCAAGTCACCGCTGATACTGCCAAATCCAACGTAAAACGGCGGACTTCCAGCATCCAGAAATTCCGCCAACTGCGGTGGTGGTACGTAGGTCGTATTCTCCCCACCTTAGAAAATGACGAATCCAAGGTCGAACACTGCAAGATGCAAATGACCTCAACGTTTGTAACACTCATACTTCACGAGTAAATTCACGCACAACATGAAGAAAAATAAAACACGCAAGAGCATCACAATAAATATTTTCTGTACCCCTAAAAGTATTATTCTCACAATATTTATGCATAGGAGTATCCGAGGTTGATCATGGTAATAAACAGGTCTAAGTCCCGCCACTGACGGATATCAGGACAGCACCGCCCCTTACACCCTCCAAAGCAGAATCCAGTTATATCAATATTCGGCCCCCAGTCCGCGGGCTTGGGAAGGAGAGTCTTAGCAAAGCAATAGGCAAATGGAACCTGCAAGGGTATACATCCACTAACGAGTTGCTGGAAATTTGGTATCGAATAAAAATTATTTTATTACTGACCCACCCCCCATTTATCAATCAGGAGCCCGCGCCATGCCACATCCCAATGCTCGGGCAGATGGAGAACTTTCCGCCGGAACTTGTTGACAGCGGATGCCACGCCTCTCCACTGTATCTATCGACCGTGGAGAAAATCCCAAGTGAGAGCAAGATTGCAAGATTGATATCAGTACCTGTTCCATCCATCGGTAGCTCATCTTCTTCCAGTAGGGGTTGGTGTCTGGCTCGTTAACACACAAGGGATGGCCCACCGCTTCGGTCTTGGTCCAGGGCATGGTAAAGAACCTGACAGGGAAGGTGGTGCCTGGTGACAAGACAGACGACTGCGAGGCGAGAAAACAGCGAGGCGAGGGTAAGATGGTCACCTGTTAGCCTTGTAACACGCGTACTGGGACTCCTCGTTTTCAACACAATGATACCGCACATATCCTAATAATTCTGTAGCTATACCAATTCGCGAGAGTATCGCATGGAATTTTCATTTTCTCTTTCTTCGCGTGTATAGATCGTTGAAATGATGCACATCAGTGAACTTCAACTCCGCTGCATGAACCCTCCACCCAGCTCGACTTACATCTGCAAAGGCACGCCCAGCCTCTCAGCCAAGTGGACATGAGTGTAAGAGGGAGGGTTCGCTATAATCGCATGAGTTACCCATCTCATCGAACTGACACCTACGAGTTGGGCGAAAGTTGGTATGACACTTTTACGCACGCCGGCACACTTACTTTGGACTGATGCCCAACTGCCGACTGTATTATCCTCCCACCCTAGGAGGGAAGTAGATTTCCTTCAGCGTGTGTTGCATCTCTGGGCCGTGGAACATGAAGTGGTAGAGATCTCGTGGACTCAGCAGAAGATCCGGCCCCATTCCAGGATTCTCCTCGGCATACCTGAACGACGGAAGCTGCCGTTAAACGCAGGGAGTGGGTCAGGATAGGACGATGAACACCGAGAGTCGCGGACAACCCCCGTAGTCTTCATAGAGATCAAGATATCATCAACTCTTCGCGTAGCCACAAATCGAATCTCTCGCAGAATTCTGAGCCTTCTGTTCAACACGGCAAGTCGGAGAGCATCTGAACCTCCCACCACTAGTCCTACTGTCACGCGTGTTGATAGTATCCACCGCAGTGCGTAGAATTACACGAATACATCGACTGAGCTGCATGAGGTCTTTGTGATATGATATTCCAAGTTGAAGGGGGAACACAGAGTTTACCGCTATCGCCTCCCAAAACCTGTTTTACTTCATCAAGGTCTCCGGCTGCCAGTGGCCCTTTCTCAGCAAGGGCGAGAGGGAAGAACTCAATTCCCTGTTTGGTGACGAAGTCCCGAAACTTGTCGTGGGTGCATATCCTAGAGCGGTGCCCTTGGGCGTTCAGAGCCTACAGCATAGCACGAAATGGGCTGAGCCGAGAATCGAACTCGGGACCTCTCGCACCCAAAGCGAGAATCATACCACCAGACCACACAGCCGATACTAAACTAGACCCACATTAATCGACGGTCGCTACCTCACCTTGGCGAGGGCCATGAAGGGCTGCACATCACCTCTGCTACCAACCGTTATTAAAGTGATGTTCATCCGCGGCACATTATCGCCCTCAGCACGGGGAATAACACCGGTATCTATCAATCAGAAGCCGCCACAATAACCAATCATATACGTGCGCACGGGCTCAACAACCGATGCCAAAGCGTGTCCGGGAAATCTTTTCCACGATTTAAACGCCGACCAACACATTCTTGCCGCGACTATGCGAATCCCGAGGTAAGCTCCGAGCAGGCCGAGAATCGGAAGTTGCCATGGTACGTAATCCACACAAAGATCTCAGTGATGGTACCGATCAACGCAGACCGGCATGGGGAGGGAAGTCCTCCGAAAAGTTCGATACACCAGGGTGATGGCGCGCGCCAATGCACCACGAGCGAGACGAGCCCTACCATCTCAGGGTAGCGAGCTGCCACACCGTTAAGAAGAGTTTCCAGCCTTCGAGCTCGAGTATGGCCAACACCATCACTAAGGTCATCCAAGCAGTCGAGGCTGGTATCTATGTATCTAAAGCGTCAGCGTACTCCACAGGTTAACTTACCACGAGCATGAGCGAAAAGATATGCACGCTGTATCGATGATTCACGGAGCAATCCAGCGAGAATCCAAGGTCGACGATGGCAGAAGAGAAGTGAGGTTGAAGATACGTCCCTACTGTGTCCATCCATCCTCTCCAGCATCATAAACACATAACCGATCCTGTATGCCAACAAGCCGACTTCTAAGCTCAGCCGCAGATACCAAAATCTTATACGACGATTCTGAGAATACAAATAGACTCAGTAACAAATGTTTCTCAGTATCTTTCGTGAAACGGCTGATCGATTGTGAGCACGTATGAAACGATTAGTCAACAAGGAGTCAACAGGGAGTATCTTATCTTACTACCATGGCCAGCCTTAACGGTGATGTAATACATCGTCCGCTCGCTGTACTCAGTCGACCATCCCTCAATGACGATCTTCTCCTTCGGGTCGGTTGGCACAGGATCTCTCGTCAAGGCGAAGAGCAATCGCCAATGGCTATCAATAGCCAGCGTGTATAGGAATCCTGAGGCAATCCAAAGGTCCCCGGTTCAATCCCCAGCAAAGTCAATATTACCCATCAACATCATTAGCAGGAAGTTCACCAGTCCAGCTACCACAAGCTGTGCCGATGACGTGTCCAACCACAGCAACGCGCTGATAGGGGAAAATGATAATTAGGCGAATCAACGCGAGGATGATACTCCTCGATAATGAGTAATAATATCGACTGATGTTACTTGATATTATTATCGACTCGAGGATTGTAACAGCAAGAAATTCTGAACAGGTCTATGAACCTCCTACCGTAATTCCACCAATTTCTCACCGGAAGGAAAATCGTCAAAATTGCATCCGGATGAATTACTCCTGGCAATCCAACACGAAGCGGCAAAAGCGGATAACTCCACCCGCCAGATTCGCGTCATTGGAAATTCGATTTTCACGTGCGTTTGTCAAATGACAAGTGGAAATTCGCTGAGTACCTCACCTGAAGGTAACGGCCAGGGTCACCACACAGTCCAGGAAGAGTAGGAAAAGATACCCCATATGTGACATAGTGATATGCGTGGCGATTATTGTGAACAGACCCTGAAAATGACGAGCCAAATCGATCAACTGGGCGAGCGCTACTGCCCAAGGCCTCTAGTACCGGATCTGTATCCCATACGGTGTGATAGAATACCGTACTACCCTCAGTTTCCAGGGACTGAAAAACGATACCATTGCCGACCTCTTCCGTATCTTCCATGCTTCAACCTAAGATACTTCTCACCTTCCTAGCAGATCGATCGAAGTTGTATACGTAGACGCAAGAGAACAAACAGCACGCCAAGAGGAACATCATCGCTGAGAGCATCAGCCGCCGTTTTCTGCCATACGCGAACATCGCTATGAAACCAGCAACCAGCAGCATTACTGCTGCCAATACTTGCACCTGAAAATTCAGTAAGATACGCCACTCCGGCACGACACAGGTGATAAAGATACTTCTTCATATTTTTTCTAGTCCCGAAATTGGGAGCGCCCGGATCAATGCAATGCTATCTCGCCATCCGAAAAGCGAGGTAAGACGGCCATACCACACCAAACCGAACTCATCTCAAATTCAACCGTATACCCCTGTACTACCGTTATCCCAGCGTATGAAGAGAAATCAGGCTCGCCTTCGGGACCTCGAAATGGCTCAACTGCCGCAAAGACCATAGCCACTACCAACCTAAGTAAGGCCATAACCGCATATTAGTGCTACTACTACTGGTAGCAGTACAATATAAATCCTATAACAGCCCATCTCGAGTGATGTGTGATCCAGTAGGTATGACGAGACGAGTACCACAACCTGTATCTGAGAAAATACGGAACAGCCGAATACCACCATCGAAGATAATAACAAGAGGGGCAATGTCGCGCTCGCCCTGAGACACGTGGACGCTTCTTTTTATTACGGTCCCACGTCACCCAGTATCATAATATCTCCCTCATGTCAAAATTACATTTTGAAGCGACCGATGTTGGCCACATTGAACACGTCATTGGAGCTACTGAACCTTCCACTACGGCTACTGTAGCCATCTTGAGTGTTATCCAAACTTAGGTTATGAATATCTTCGAAAACATCAATTTGATGACCGTCTTTTCGAAAAGGCGTTCACGTTGATTGCCATATTACTAGTAGTATCACTACTACCAGTAGTACTCCCTATAATTCCGACGAAGTTACGCTTGAGATGGTACGCAAGTGACAATAATAAGAAATCCAGAATGAAACAAGAGTCGCCGAGACTCGCCCGTAGTAGTACGTTTGCTCATCCACAGTCCTGTCAAAACGTTTGAAGAAGAAACTGTTGTAGCATTTCTTAAAGTACTCCATCATCCCATGACTGACGCCCTACAAAACCAAAAAATGCAAACAGAAATCGCTTCGCTCCGCCGTCTAGTATTACATGCAATGCTAGTTCGTACGATCCATCTGTCTTCTTCCGGAAGACCAATCGATCGTTCAACGCCGAGAAGAGGTCCGACTGCGCCCGGAGGATATTAGTACCGCCAACCAGGCACAGGCCAAACACCTAAGAAGGGCTAGAGGTGTCAGAAAAAACTTCAATCCCGCCCGAGACAACTCCCAAGATCATTCCACGACATCCCATGGTCAACCTAAGATTCCACGGAAGAAGGGCCAGAAGTCATGTGGATTCCTGGATTTTCCGGGCGCGCGAAAAAACCGTCTCCACCCGTCCATTATTACAAACCAATGGCATGCAATCCCCGCCCACAACTGAAGCAAGTAAGAGACAACGGCATCACTCTGGGCTGTGTACGCGATCACTGACAGACTGGTACCTGTAGAGGAAAAGCAAAGATCGCAAGATTTCCAGACTTTCCGATACACAATTTAATTTCTTTTCATTTCACCCAACCCCGCATGATCGAGCATCTCCCCTGCGCGTAACCCCCCCTTAGACGCCCCCGTTTTCCCCAAAAATTCAGAAATTCTACAGCACAAATTTTGCCGTTTCCCAGTTCTGCATCTGCGAACACGGGCGGCAACGAATCGACCCGCCACGTCGAATCTAGCAGACAATCTTTTTCTGATGGTTCCAATCACGCCCGCCTTCGATAACACTCGCCTAGCAACAGACCTCACCCACTAATTTCGTGGCGCGTGACGCTTCCCTTTACTACCAATTATCAGTACAAAAGTGGTGAGCGTCGCCACACTAGGTATCAGCCTCGCCGTGAGTCCCACAGCGACCAGCATCAACGGCACGGGTAAGGCGTAGACGGTGGTCTCATCGTAGCCTTCGCCGACCAGGATAACAAACTCCGAAATCACCACCAGAATGGTAGTGACCGCCACGACCGTATGTGAGTGCTTGGCTGGTCGCCATATTACCAATACCAGCCCACCAAGCAGCCATATTCCCTAAGACGAGGAGCATCATGCCATGACCGCGCGCCACGAAATTCGACCGATGAACTTGACGACACCTCGAGGCTTCAACCGACTAAGACCACCTCAGTTTTCTGCAGACTATCATTCATTCATTTCGTTGTAAGCGGACAAGGACGCTCGTCTGATAGATCACAACCAGCCCTACGCAGTCCCTTTCGCGTCACCGAACCGTCACAACGAATTCATGACATGCCAAATAATTTGCACACTATCATTTTCTCATACCACACTTCCCCCACTTCCCATGCATATCCCCCATTACTACCGGTGATATAATAAAGAAGAACGTGCCCGACCATGACTCGAAGGGGCTGTCCACAGAGAACTCCTCTTGGTCGAATAGGTTCTTCAGTAAGAAATGTACTATAAGATGTTGTGATAGATGAGCCAGAAAACACAGAAATAAAAACATAACCCAATAACGAAAGTTCCATGTGTTGAACGTAGACCAAAACTGTAATGATAGATATCCTGAAAGATACTCGATGAGAGCTGATTCATGAAAGCCTATGGTCAACCTAAGATACCAATATACACAAATACTACTAACCTCACATTCTATCCCTTCAAGAGGCACGAAAACATGATTTTCCTCCATCAGTGAGGTCCAATTTTAACTTGTATCATTTTGCTGAGAGTTGTCTAATACCACTCCTTCAGCAATTCGTACCATCCAACGAGAACAAGCCCACGGATAAGTTCTCTTTCTGAGTTTGCGGCTACCGTACTTCACGAAACGGTCAAGCTTCGTTCGAAGAGCCTTATTTTCTCACGCGGTTGACGGTCGAGTAATTTTTCTCCCTTACCGGAGGCCGGAAATTTCCCCGGAAAAATTTTTCCCGGAAAATTCCAATCGAGATTATTACTCATGAATAGGAAGTCGCCAGCACCAAGATATCTATTTTCATAATCATGGTATTGGGCAGCGAGGTTAACCTTTTGGGATTCCCCCAGCCGAGCCGTCTTATGCGTTCGAAATGCACCTTGGGCGTCGTCGTGCCCCTCGGGAAGAGGTTGAACCGTGCAGAGGCCTGAAAAAAGATACGCTTCATCAGGTCGGGAAAAAGATACGCTTCATCAGGTCGGGAAAAAGATACGCTTCATCAGGTCGGGAAAAAGATACGCTTCATCAGGTCGGGAAAAAGATACGCTTCATCAGGTCGGGAAAAGATACGCTTTATCAGGTCGGGAAAAGATACGCTTCATCAGGTCGGGAAAAGATACGCTTCATCAGGTCGGGAAAAAGATACGCTTTATCAGGTCGGGAAAAAGATACGCTTTATCAGGTCGGGAAAAAGATACGCTTCATCAGGTCAGGAAAAAGAAATCATTCCTTCGTTCAATAAAGTAATTCCGAAACCCAGAATCGATTCTGTAATTTATTTTCTCGCGTAAAATGTTGCGGTTCCAGAATCAATTCTGAATTGGTTCGTTGAAGACCCTTCCCATATTACTGGAAGTCCTGTGAGGTATACTGCTTTCCGCAGTAGTAATGACGTCACTTGGTCGTAGCATATATACAAAAAGATATCTTAACTTCATCATGGCACATCACAAAGCGGAAAGATACCCTTTACTATGTACAACCACGGCCGACGAGCGGAGGGCCGACCTTATTCGAGATCGTCTATGAGCGGAAAGATACCAAAAACACCGAATTTTCAATCCGCACTTTTTTGAGCGGCAACGTAATTCGTCTGGCATGGTAGATTATCCGGATCACAAGTGAAGCGTTTATCAACAGCCCAATCAGCCAAACAGAAAAAAGCGCCCGAAGACACAGGACAATCACTAGTGGTGTAATACTGCGCCTCAGTGTTAGCCGTGATGATACAGACATCGTAGCTTAGCTCACTTACAGCGTCCTTTACTACTTATCTACCTGTCTCTGTTACCTATCATCCTTGGTTATTGAGTTGCCAATTAGAGTGGGTAGTTTAGACCCGCTGACCTCGCTGTTGTTATCAGCAGCCCGCAACTGTCTCGGCGAAGTTGTTTTGAGTGGAAACGGAAAGAGTACCCGTATGACATGGTACATTACACAAGCCACAAGTGAGACGTTCATCAACCTTATTCAGCCATACGAACAGCGCCCGCATGCACAGGACGTGGCAACGACGTTGATTTCAAGTGGTTAGTTCGAAACGGCGAATTTCGTGGCGCGCGACGTTGTTTTTGCAGGGAGAAGGTCGTCGGTTCGATCCCTGGTTAAGGTATTTCTTATTCCCTCGTCTTCTGCCTCTAACCAGCTCAGCGTTGTTCCTTTCCGGGAGAGAATCTCAATGTCCAGCGTGCAAGATACAAAAGAGGTCGAGTACGAGCCCTTCGACCCTGCCGAGCTGGTCCTTTCGGCTGACATCGACGGAGCCACAGAGGATGGAAAGGCAAACAGCAACATCCCACGGGCCAAATTCATTGTAATAAAGGCAGCGTATCTTTTCACTTTGCAAAATCCTTTCTCAACCTCTCATATCTTTCAGCTCATAAACCATTTCTTTTCTATTTTTTTAGCGCACGGAAAATTTTTTTGCATCCCGCTGGTCTAAAAATTTTGATGAAGAAAAATAACTGTCACCCTTCCATCTGGCGATATCTTTCACGTACGAAAAAATTACAGTCGCTCCGTCAAGGGCCGTAGTGATACGTCCCATTATCGAACTCTCAAGGATACCAGTGTCTTTAGAGCAAGGTGGTGATGGAAGGTAGGGCGACCGTCTCCATCCCCCTCCTTTTTCGATTGAAATTTTTCTGTTAACTCTCGCCTGGTGGAGGCTACTTTTACTACCGAATGTGATGAAGCAGTGGTAATAAAAGAGCCATAAAATTGTGAAGTGGATAAATAATTTTAAAAGTGGAAAAATTACGCGAGCAATCGATCGAGCAAGTTCAAGGCTCGACTGAGAACGAGGCCCCGAGTGCTCGGTGAAGTGGGTGTAGTACAGGACAAGATAGCGGCTGGCACAGATCGATGTATAGGTCGTCCCAAGGAAAAAAGATCAAAAATTTGAAAATATAAAAATTATCAATTTTAAAATTATGTTGAAAATATCTCCAGAAATGAAGTTGACAGTCGCCGTGTTTCCTGAGAAAAACCAAATGGTTTCGTGAAAATCTGCGCGGCTTCCCGGAGGGTGGGCTAAACTAAGAGACTGATGGTGTGAAAAAAGCTTGTGCCTTGGGTCGAATCTGTGGAGGACGTGGGTGAACCTAAGATATGCGAGAATATCTGTTTGTATGGTCAGGAGAACGTGGAGGTCTTCACCGCCAAGCGAGATCCGATGGCCATCCTTGGCGGACTCAGGGAGCTTCTCAGCAAGTATGAGGTGGGGTGCTATGAGTATCCGACTTACCGTAGGAAGCGTATGGATAAGATCGTCACGCGCCACGAAATTAGCCGCCTCAAGGCTTCTCGGTAGGAGAGTTATTTCGTGGCGCGCGCAGGTATCAGTACATGAATGAGCAGCTGATGTCGCAGCGTCGTTCGATTAAGAGGAAGTTGCCGGATATTCAGCAGGCTAAGGAGACGGTTACGTATTTGAAGAAACAGAAGGAGGAGGGAGTTGGGGAGTAATGATTTGGCGGAAATGTGGTATGGCTTTTTATGCATGGGCGAGTGTAGGTACCGGTGTCGCTTCCCTCTCACAGACAACGCTCACGCCAATGCTAAGGTGAATCCACAGGTAAATCGACAACCAGTTCGGAACCTCGAAATTCGTGCGCTTTTTTAATTTCAAGTTTTCTTGTTCTTATCCGCAAGCAGTCTTCTACGGATTGGCTGGGTCGCCTTTGGTCAGTAGAAAGTGATGATCAGACGGAGCGAGAACGAACTTCTGAAGTCGAGCGGGCAGTTGCGGGATAGTAGCGTTATCAATGCTCCGGTCTTTTCTGGAGGGGGTTTGATTTACTGCCTTCAGTTGGCACTCTGTTTCATGAAGCTCGCATGGCGAGATTGGTACTGGGTGGATAGTCTGCCTCATTTTTGTAGGAGATAGATTCGGTCTGTCTTTGGTTGGGAGCCAACATACTGTTGGAGTACAAACTGGATGAAGCAAGTAAGTGTGTAGAGGGCTGCTCTAGTGGTAGTGCGCATGCTTGGTAACTGAGCGAGCCCGGTTCGAATATATCGGAGGTCGTTTCTCCCTCTTAAATTGGCTCCCATTACTTCCACGATTGAGAGCAAAAGGCTGAGCATCGTGAAGCCATCAGTGTCCAAAATCGGGGGTTCTGAATTCTTAGTACGGCTTCTTGAGTAGCACTCATCACTGTGGCCCAGCGCCTCGGGTTTCCGAAAATATCCGGGAAAATATGGACATCATTTTCAGCGGACCTCCTGAACGAGAACGACTCGAGTGCGCGGAAGAGTTTGGCGGACTTGGAACAAGGGATCGCTGTCGTTAGAGATCAGATTACTACAACCGAGGTAGTATTAGGTGGATGGGTCCAATCGTCGCTGGGAGCTGGATATGGTATCCATAATATAGCTGGCAGAACGAACGATTGTTGACTTCATTTTTAACCAATTACAATGAATTTTATCGGTCATTTTAGTGGCTGCTACACTGTATCTGGGTTCTCTGGTTTTTTCCTTTTGTTTCTCCGCTATTGGCGTCGAGGACGTCGATTGTTTTTGTCATTACTTCTCAAGTTATTCTTCGAGCGAAGAGAATGTGGCTGGTCAGGTGAATATCGCAAGAGTTCACAACTTCAACGTCAAGCTGCGTTCAGAGAAACGCCAACCACAGCCAGCAGCGCAGGAGAGCTGATAGAAGGTACGGAGGAACGTTGAGGAAATGCAAGATTGCAAGATTTGTAGTATGTACCAGGTCGATTGTTCTCGCCGCCGGAAGGAGCGCTCCGTTTCTTTCTGTGTGTGCTAGTGATGGAGACAGTGGTTGTTTTGTGTTGTTGGAAATCCTGTCTGGGTTGGGAGGGAATCTTTCGTCTATCAGGGGACATCGTAGGTTGACCTCTGCGTATCTTCTTGTCGCTCTTGTCTTAGTCAATCCATGATCAAGATCTTCCTTACGAACGCAATGCTTAGTTGAATTGGACTTGGTACTTCCTCGGAAGTCGTACCACTCCATGCCGAAATATTCAATCGTGGGTACGCCTCGAAATTATTGATAATGAGAAGGGTGAGGCAACTGAGTAGTTGCAGCATTCTCCATCCTTCTCTTCTCACTTTGTGGTGTTTCCCGCCGACAAACTTTCCTTGGACGAAACTCTTGCTAATACTCTCTTCGGTGAGCTGTCTGCTGCTGCCTGTCTCCTGTGGTGTACCCTTCCTTCTGTTTTTCCTGTCGAGAAGACAAAAAGATGGGAGCCCTTTCGTCCAGGATTCTACCACCCGTCCAGCAGATCGTAATGGAAACTGCTTGTTGGTTACTACAGGAGCAAGAGGACGGGCATTGAAGGCCTTTTGGAGCTGTCAGTGGATGTTGTGCAGGACAGCAGGAAGAGGAATTAAGCTAGCCTCGGATTCTCGTCGGGGGATGGGGAGATGATTGCGACCCCGATAAACAAGCTGATACGTGTGACAGGATGCAGGTAGCTTATCAGGGTTCCGACTTCGAAAGGCGCGCCCACCCTTCATGAATTTTTGGACTGAACGGGGTGAGAGTTGTAACGCACACCAATCGAGAGCTCTCGTTGAGCGCCGGTGGCACCTTACTCGCAAGTTTCACCGCCCAAATATCGAGCCAAACGGCGAAAAATTTGCGAAAATTTGCGAGGAAGAATCACCGAAGCCATGACGTCGCTGTGAGGTGCCTACGGGATCAAAGACACGAATGATAATTCGTGCAAGTCTTGTCTCAGTCTTTTCATGATCCACTTCTTGCCCTCGGTTTTCTCGAAAGAATCTCTCTCGTCCCACTTTTACTTATCTGCTGATCGTTGCTGCTTCTGCACCGCCGTGCCTGCCCCGCTGTTAGCTGTTCCTTAAACGACGAAATGGGAGCTCTCCAGTCCAAGATCTTGTCACCATTTCTCTTCATCGTACCATCCGCCTTGTCCAGCCACACGTATGTCGGCCCAGACCGAGCATACCTCAATTGGAAACCACCTGTTGGTTACTACAGGAGCAATGTAACGGGTATTGATGGCCTGGTGGAGGTCTCAGTGGAGGTCACTATGGACAACAGGAATCTTCTGGCTAGCTTTGGTTTCCTGTCGGCGGATGGGAATATGACGACGACACCACTCAACCAGCTCGTGAGAGTGATAGAAGGCGGTTTACTAAGTCGTCGTAATTGCAGGGAACTGAGATACAGGCCATGGGCGTGGCAGTCAACACCGGTGCGACTCAGGAAAGTGACCTCTGATACGATCGCTGTTTGCCCGCCAACGAGAACGGAGGACTTTGCGTCGGTGCTGCGGGTTGTTCTCTACAAACAGAGTTATGGTACGCAGCTGCCGATGGTGGTCGAGGTCCATCGCACAAACGATGCTTCTCACTCTTTGGCTCCTCCGAGACGGCTGATTTACCCGGGAATTTATGTCAACGACTCTTCCCAAGAGAATGGCGTGGGCAAGCTTCGAGTTGTAATCCGAACTGAGGCTCCTGCGGCGGTAGACGGGGCGAGGTGAAGTTCACTGTCACTCACAATGGAGAGGCGGTCTCTTCAAGTTATGTGAGGTTCGAAGTCTTTTGCGTATCGGTCGGATTCTCGGATGTATCGCGCACTGAATGCGGCGGATTGTTGTCAATTGCGCGTCAAGTCTGATGGGGGAGATTACAAAGGCGTGACTGTTGACGAGGTGCTTGGCATGCTTGGAGGATATCGCTCGAGTATTGCGATCTGCCCCACCTCTTCGGAAGACACCTTGTCGATTGTTCTGAATAAGGACAGTTGGGGTACGGACGAGGTAAGGAAGATTGATGTGGTCAGGGTGGAAAGTACCAACGGGAAGGGAAGGTCGCAATCCCGCTGAGCTGGTCAGGACGAAACGCTCGTCGATAGATGAGAGGGTTGATGCAAAGATACAGAGAATAGGTAATATTTTGGCTCGGGTTGACTGCCTCTCATTCGACGGTTCAGGTTGATCTGATGTCTCCCTTTGGTTGCGCCTTCCGCTGTGTGCTCTTGATGCCCACAACCACATGTTAATGATGTACTTGTCTTGCGATCCAACCTGTTCTGTAGTTGCCTAATCCCGAGTGAGGTTGACGACGGAGGGCATCTTTTGATAGGTGCTTGGTAGAACGCTACTGGTCGTGGCTTGTACAATGGCAGCGTAACGGTGGTCAGTGTGAGGGGGAGTGTGTTTTCCGGATCATACCTGCTCGTCGACGTCGTTCTGCGGGAAGGTCGTAAGCATGGAAGATACACTTTCAGTTTTTTCCCCGTTTGCTTTGAGATCTTCTTTCTGTTGCTTGGCAGCAGCGGTAGAAGGATGTCGGATTCTGAAGTAGCTAGATGCGGATGGGCTGGGAGGTATACAGGAGCGAATAAGGAGGACTACGTGCGGTAGTATGGGGGGCAGGATGTCGTGGCGACGGCGGCGTAGTGGTAGAGCGTTGGGCTGCGGATCGGAAGGTTGTTGGGTCAACCCCCGTTGATCAGTAATGTATGTCATGGACCGCCGACTAGTGCTGGAAAACAGTGTTGTCTAACATGAAATCGGTTATTTTCGACGTGAACCTCGGCCAAGCTAGGTTGGGTAGTCGAACCGCCGCCTTGGGCGCATCGTAGTGATCGTGTGCTTGTAAGCTGCAGTAGAAGCATCTTGACTGTCGTTAAATTCAACGGCCCTCTCGCTGTTGATAGTAGTACTATCACCCTGCCCGGAGGAAATAATACGCATGGGGAATCCTACTCGATGGGAGACGTATGCTTCGTCTTCGTTGTCATACTGGGAGCTTAACAGCTCAGGAATCTTAGTTTCGTCCGCAGGACGGTGAAATTACCCAAACTGGGAAAACGCAGGTTTACGGTTTCTACGGGAGATGATGACTGGAACTCTGGCACCCATTCGCACCCATGTCACAATGGATGCGCAGGTCGGCTGCTTAGTGAGCATGATAATTATCTTAGTTAGATGGGATGACTCAACGGGAGTCATTCAAAGTGGGTCTGTTGTTGGAACTACAGTAGTAATTTCAATACGTGAGCTAGACTAGCAAGAATAATCATACAGCCCGTAGAACATTTCCCGCAACTCTTCTTCTTGAGGTACCATGATGAAGAATGGGGCCTTCCCGTCCTGTCGGATGACCGTCATATGTTTGAGATGATATGTTTGGAAGGGGCACAGGCCGGGTTGAGTTGGGCAACAATTTTGGCGAAGCGAAGCGGATATAAACAGTAGTAGCGAGGAGGGGGTGGGCTGCCGGGTGGAAGGAATCTTTTAGCGGGTAGAATACTATTGAAATTTCCTCTCTGATTTACCCGCCTGCTGCCGCCGAATTGTAGACCCCTGACTTTTCGTCGGTGGAATCATGTCTGGTCTGATGCGTTCCAAAGTTTTGGAAGTGTCCTCGGGGACTTTGACGAGTTTGATTTGAGAGGGCATTGGAGCGCGATGATGTGATATAGATGATAGCAGTAAAATGATGGTGATGTGGACCGTTGGAGGACTTAGTATCAGAACGAGTTATGACAACTTGAGAATGTATCATAACAAGTTATGGTAGATATTGATGTCAAGCTTGATCAGTATGATGGGATCAAGAAAAGAGCGAACTAGCGGACTCAAAACAAGCTGCCACTCCGCATGAGCTACTGCAGCTCTAGTGATTACCACTGCGGCGACAGAGACCGCGCGCCACAAAATTTCGTGAAGAATATGCGACATTCATGGCTCATCACTACTGTTCATTCCCCACTGCACTACCGGTGACGAATGGAAGTTTGTTTGCTTCCAGTCTAGCTTCTTTCGTTTTATTGCATCGGAACTGGGGAGTCTCTCGGTTGGGGAGATACCCAGCGGAGCGAAGGGAAGTGGCTGTGTGGTTCAGGGCGTTCAAGGACTTCGACGTGGAGACATTGGTCCGGCAAGCGTCGGAGGCAACCTCGATCGATGAGCTTGTAGATGCTGTCGTGGAGGGCGACTTTGACGTAGTGAGGAGTAGGAGGAAGATCGAAAGCGTGTACAGGAATGCTGAGGCTGCGAGGACGGTGCAGGGCGAGTAGTAATGGCGAGAAGAGGGAGGGGAGATGTTAAAAATTTTATCTTGTTATTTCTGGGATAGAACACTGAGGACTGGGAATGAGAGCTTTGAGTGCGGGTCATGTTCAGTACCTCGTGTCTTAAAACAGAATAGTAGAGGTTATGCGCAAAAAGGTACGCCCAAAGTGAATGTATACGCGGCGGTTCTCTTTGGATGCACTTGTGAGGAGGCGATTATTTTGTACTAACAGGGGGGCCAATGGCCGAGTATCTGGGGGATCTCTGGGTTGGCTAGTTATGCATCAATAGTAGAGGTGGGCGACAGTACGGGTACCGTACCCGGGGTACGGTCTAGTACGGAGTACGGTACGGTACGAGTACGGCTCCATAGCCATACTACCCGTCGCAGCGGTCCCCAAGTACCGTACTAGTTTGATACACGTATGCGTTATTCAATATAGTTCGTACTAGTTCTCCGTACCCGTACTAAGTTGACAGTATGAAACGTAATCCGTACCGTACTTTCCTCGACCCCAGTACGGTTGCCCAGCTCTACTCAATAGTAAAATAGATCTTTTCCTTCAGCTTCCTGGTGTACTGGTAGGTACGGCAGTTTGTGCGAGTACATATGGCACTTCACAGAGGGAAGACAGGTAGCTATTATGTCTTTTGGAGGGCATCCGGCTCGAATAGTGGTCACTGTTGGCGGGTTTGGACGACGAGGAAAATGGCAGCGAAAACAAGACCCTGTCTGAACCCCGAAATTATTGGACCCTCCCTGAGCGTCCACCTTCTCGCTGTCTGCGGATTGAGGGCCTGAAGGTCTCCTGCGAGAATCGAGGAGAATCGATCACTCTTTGTGAAGCCTTCGTTGGCATGCAATGACGTAGGCCTTTGTGAACTGTACAACACGTTATGCTGGGTAGGTGTTGTCACAGGAGCATGCGTACCTAGATATGGTTATTCCTGTTTCCTCCGCCTTCTGCTTTGGACAATATGTATATCGCCAAACTCGGCCACCCGAGGCGCATTATGGTAACAATGATTTCGATGAGGACTTTGATTAGTATTATAGAGTTTTCTACCAGCGCTGGTTCATGCGTGGAGATGGGGGCTTGGAAATCTCTTGGGAGCGGCGGAGCGGTGCAGGAAAGGGTTGCTGTGTCAGATAGTCAACACTTGGAAGAGCGTCCATGATATCCCCTCCCACACGGAGTTGTCGGAGAGGGTCGCTAAGGATATGAAGGCGAGGGGATTTCGGTAGTAATGGTAGCATATAAGGATCATCGGCGCGTTGCTCTTATTGTTGGTTCAATGTGAAATAATAATTGATACCCAATAAAGGCCGTTGGTGGCTTAACATGAGCGCTACAGGGGCATAGCTCATTTGGGTACCGGAGTTTTTTTCGAATCGAGGGCGGCCTTAGGTCGAACTACAGCGTAAAAAACGAGCAGTACCTCCAATAGCGATGCGAGTAGTTCTTTATCCGTCCCGGACTACCCTCGTGCGGCCTGGAACTCGGGCGAGATTATCTGCCCGGCGCTGGCTTTCTGAGTTTAATGCGGTACTCTTGAAAGTGAATCTTCACGGAGTGTGTGCCCACCGTTCATGTCGTTGATGCAATCTAGTAACGATCGCTGCTGACCTTTACCCGTGTTTGGGTATATCGGGAGTGTCGAGGAGAGGGAGACGGTGATCTGGTGGAGATAGTAGAGGGCGGTGGAATTTTAAATCGATCAACCGTTTCATGGTGTGCTGTAAATATATATGTCTACTGCAGGATGGTGGGGTCCGACGACGGTGTACTCCTTGCTGCAGGCGGTGGGAGTCGTGAACGACCACTTGGTTGGTTGTCATAGATATGAGGCATGCATTAGGAAAGAGCAAGATTGCAAGATTACCAAGAACGCGTCCAGTCCATCGCATAAGAGAAAACGGAGCGTTTGACTGACAGTTTTTGATTCGAGTTTGGAGGTTGAGCCTGCATTTTATGGGATTGTAAGATACCTTTCGAGTCGTACTGTGAGCTCATGGGAGTCTTTGTCATGATGCTGTCCCATAGGGCTCCTCTCCCGCATCAATGCCTTCTCTCTTCTGAACGGTTGTGGAGGATGCTGAATCACCACCATCATCATCACCACCATCATCATCACCACCATCACCGTCATCATGGTCATCACAGTACGGGGGATAGGTAGGGGGAGGGCCTTAGAGCTAGCTCGGTGTGGATGGTTGAGCGTAGGCAGAATCTTAGGTTGACGCGCGTCTTACTCAAGATAGTTGGTGATGATGTGGTATGCACATATTGCATGAAGGTACTACAGGCTGCATCGATTCAGGCATCACGAGCCCGAGGAAAGATGGGAGCATCAGAAGTAGGGAACGCATCTTTGGTCGATCCGTGCAAGATACGGAATGGGTTGGATTATTCTGTTGTTAGGTTCCACCATGCAGCTTCTCCCTCTCGAGCTGGCAGGTATGG
Organism: Perkinsus olseni; assembly: GCA_013115135.1. Taxonomy (NCBI): domain Eukaryota; phylum Perkinsozoa; order Perkinsida; family Perkinsidae; genus Perkinsus; species Perkinsus olseni. The sequence continues at coordinate 34,937 of JABANP010000304.1, read as the reverse complement.
CTGAGAGAATGGCGAGGTATGCTCATCTAGCGGAAGCAGAGGTGAGGCGTATCTTTTCGAATCTTGGCTGTGCGCGAAGTTCTTGCCGCTGGAAGGTTTATAGAGTCACTGCGCCAGGAAATTCGCTCGTCTAATAATTTTATGGCGCGTGAAAACGAACCTCGATCGGTGTCAGGCAGCGAAGCGAGTGATGCTGCTGGGGCTGCCAGGCGGTGGGTGGTAATTTCGTGGCGCAGTGACGGTTTAGGAATCTTTGGATCCTCAGTATGCAGGTATCCGAACCCTCTGACCGGTCCAAGCTCGCCCTTTGACGATCCGAGCATCATGCAGGCGCTGCCGGGTGGAAGCCCGAAGTATCCATATGTTGGTCCTAGGGTGAGATGCCTGCACCAGGGATCGAACCGGGGACCTCTCTCACCTAGCATATGGACAGATCCATCCCGAGTTCGACTTCGCGGTCGGCATGCCCCCATCCCTTCCACCTCTCTGGGCGTCCTCTTCCTCGCCCGTACTCGCCACGGCGGCTGCTGCGGGCCTGCTGGCTCCCCGGGACTGCAGCTCTGAGCGAATTGAATGCTTCCTTTGAAGAACATGTGTACATTTCTGTGGCGATTACGGTGGCGTTGGGGCTTCGCAATTTTGTGGCGCGCGAGAAAAGTCATTCGAGTCGTCAGTTTTCTCGACTAGAAATGCTATTACCGCCCAAGTCACCAGCAGAGTGGGAGGGGTGGGTCGGGGAGGCGTCACGGCGTCGCAGGGCTCCTCCGAAGGGCCGAGAGGATATCCTCGAGGTGCTTGGAGGACAGTGTGAGAAGAATCGAAGACAATGTTGACGTTATCGAACGATTGTTGGCGACTCGGCCAGAAGTTGTCGCGCGCCACGAAATTACTGAGGATGAGCTGTGCAGTAGCAGCATATTTTTGAGGCCGTGGGGAGTTGAGGAACGGAAAGGACGTGCAAGATTGCAAGATTTGCCACTTCGTACATGTCTGACTCCGCAAGTGCCTACTAAATATCACGAATCCCGGCAGGAATTTCGTGGCGCAGTGACGCGTGGAGGGGGTCCTTGGTGTCATGCATTACCATCATCACCATCACGAAAGCGACGGGAGTATTTCCTGCCTTGGCGTTGATTCATGGACGGTGTTCTTGTAAGGGGGTGTAGAGTTGAGTGCCTAAAATTACCTCGGCCAGGAATCGAACCTACGACCCTGAGGATGCGGGGCTGGAGGAGGAGGTTTTGCCCGATTTCGGCAGGAAGTCGATGGATGAACAGCACTAGACGGCCAATGAGGCCTTTCCCTTCACGTCTGCGGTCACTGATTTGATCGGCATCCTTCGATATTTTGTGCTATGGAATCCATAAATGGATGCATGATGGTTGGATCGAACCGGGGACCTTTCGACTACCCTTCAGTTTGATCACCATCCTCCCTTTTTCGGCCGCCCCAGTTCGGTCTGATGAATCCCTCCGGCTTGAATCCGATGGGGTTCGCCAGAGGACGAAATGAGAACGAGGGGCGAGGGCGTCCGGCCCCTCAATGGCAATATTTTCCCGCGCGCCAAGAAACTCACACACCAGAAGTAAGACTCCGCATAGCCGCTTGGCAGCTTATTCAATGCTGGGAGGTGGTTGTTGTCGACCTAATCGATCGCCGGGGCGCGCGCTTATCACAATGGATTGTAGGTGCAGGCCCCTTCAAAAGTAACATATATACGGTCCTCATCATCACAATACGGGTAAATTTTTCTGTGCGTCGCTCCGCTAGATTTTTGTGTAATTCAAGGTACCACAGCGCTCCTGTAGGGCAGTCGGGTCATCACCAGCAGCAACCGGTGTACGGGGTCCAGAGTGAAGGGATGATGCCTCCTCCCAACCCGGCTTTGGGTGGCGGGGCTGTGTCGCAGCCACTACATCAGTATCACCCAAATGGATATGGTCCACGCGGTTCGGAGGTAAGACTTTCATTCGCGAGGTATCGGGTTCTACACCCTGCACGGTAAATTCTCATCAATAACTGTTGCTTCTACTTCTCTTCTGCGATCTTTAATTCGAAGCATCTCATCGGACCCCATTTCACCCGAATGGTTCCCACTTGACTGTAAAGTGCTCATCACTCCCAATCTAGCATCAGGGCGGTTGCCAGTAGAATATTGCCAACCGCGTCTTTTACGTCGAACTAGCAGCTTCACCATTTGCCGGCTACAGCCACAGTAACCTCCATCAGAAAGAAGCTCAACACTCGTCATTTCGCCGTGCTCTGTTCTTCAATGCGTTCAACCTCGATCGTGCCACGGAACAGTATCTTGTTATTCCCAATGATCCCCTTAGGGTGTCGACCGTGTTGTTGTACCTCCTCATTTTTACGGCCTCCCCGAAAACCCCCACAGCAGCGTTCACAATACTTATCCAGCAGAGGGAGGACATTACCCAACCCCAAGAGGAGGTGTAGGATTCGAGTGTGCATGCGTGCTAAAGTCGTACCAAATTTCCCACAAATCCTCCAGGTAGCCGCTCGTGTTCGTCGATGCCCCACTGGCAGTGGCGTGGGCTCTTCGTCCTCCTCGTCGGTGCAGGCCACGGCGAATGTGCGGTTACACGAGCCCGTATCAGCGGTCTACGGCGCCTACCGTCAGTACGATGGGAGCAGGTAGGGTCACCTCACTACCTCGAGATGAGATACCGGACCACTTTACTGAGGTGGTCGGGTATCTTGAGGAATCTTTCTGCTGCGCACGAGGATTCTGGACTGATTCTTTTCGCTTGGCTTTGGATTTGACGAGCCCTTTTCTCAGTGGCAACTCCTACACGTACACAAGCCAGACGGCATTCAAAGGCAACGACAGGGGCGATGCGTAAGCCGAAGGTCCCGGGTTCGATCCCGGTGTATGTCACTTTTTTCATTAGGAAGTACGGCTGTTATACTGCTCATGGGCTCCTATAGTGAGGAGCTTTGTCTCAGCGCTAAGCAAGCGATACTCATGGTGCCAGGTGTGCTTGCTGTAACCACTCAGCAGGTGCGTTGAGGAATTGCAAGATTGCAAGTGACAGTTATGTCTTGAATGGCAGGTTACGTGGGCACGTAAGCAGAAAGCCTACGCGACAGTCTCTCTAGTGAGGGGGTTGAATTCTGCCATGCAGAACGCCCTACTAAGGACACTAGAAGAGGCAGGCATTCAGGTGAGACCGTTGAGGAATTGCAAGATGGCAAGTGAGCTTATTTAACACGGTTGCCAGGGGTTGGTGATCGCCGAGGATACTCTGAAGGAGCTAATTATGTCGTCTGCAAATGACGGGTCCTCATCATCTCGGAATCAAGATCAACAGCAAGGAGAAGGTAAGGGCAAAGCGACTCCTGGCGGCTCTCTCGAGTCCTCGTGCCAGACGACCACCACGAGGCCATTATCGAGGCAGCCGCGACGATTCCGGAAGGGACGGTATCAGCGGCAGTGGCCAGTCGGCAGGCAGCCATGAGGGAATACAGTGAGAGAGGTGTTCAGTAACTTGTCGCGCGCCACGAAATTAGTTTTGACTTTGGTAGGTGTGTCGACGGACTCTGTGGTTTCGGGGACACGGCGGCGGAGCCTCGCTGAGAGTCATGCACGTAAGTCGGGGACGGCCGTTTTAATAGTGGGTAATTTTCTCCGAGTGTCAGTACTCGGACAGGAGTCCCCGGAAGGCGGCGTAGAACGAGCTAAGGAGGTAAGTGTTGGGGGAGTTCCCGTTGAGGAAATGAGCAAGATTGCAAGTGGACGCAGGCCCTTCAGCTCGAGCTCCCCCATTTGCAAAGTGAAAGCTCGGCCCCGACGGTCACTTCTATCGACCACGATTCGGACAAGTCCCGATCTCTCTCAAGCCGCAGCGATAAGGAGAATGACGTCAGGTGATGCTGCTGGATTTTGAGGGGACTATAACCTTCCCGTTTAGTGGCAACTCGAGCGCGATTCCCGAGATTGACCGAGCGAAGGTCGAGCCCTCGCCCACGTTGCCGTCATATGACTGCCAATGGGTCCCTCTGGCGGACTTGCCCCTCAGAGAAAGGCTGGGGTCATCGGAGCGCCGGAGGAAGGGGAGCGCAGGTGGGAGCTGTGGTGGAGCCGTGTGCTCTACGCCGAAATTAGATGCATCACCGAGCAGCCCGGCGTATATTGATAACGAAGATCGGGCGAAGGACGCGGTTGGACGGTGGCTGGTGGGGGAGCCTATCGGATTTGCGGCGTCCTTCTATAGCTTGTTATTTTCAGAGCGACAGTCCTGATCGCTGCAGCGACGGTGATGAGTCCATCACTCATCGCCGAGGGTCTTTCGACAGTTCCTTGTCTGATGATGATGAGGATGACGACGGAGCGTATCTGGACGAGTACGGTGACCCGACCAAACAGAACAGCAACGCTCAGATGCAGTTCTTCAACCAGGCGGCAATGAGCTTTGGCTACACTCGGGTAAGCAGCAATTGTTGATTCCCTTGCCCACAGAGTTTTCCCGCAGGCTCTCGGTATGCATGAGAAATTCGCCGGCGTTGTTACGCTTCACACTGGTGAAGAGCAACCATCAGCCACAGCGGCGGACTCAGAGAGCTCGCCCAAAGGAGAGGAGAATGCGCCCGACTCGAAGCACTACTACGGCGGGTCGTGGTTCGGCGGTTGGCTTGGCAACAACTGACGCCCGCTGGTGGAGGCGAAATTGCACGCTCGTACTTGTCATTTGCATCATTAAACTGCTTGGAATCTGCTTTACCTTTGCGAAACCAAGCACACACTCTCTGTAGGGGTTGCCTATTATGATGATGATGCTCAGTGTATAGTGATGTACAAAAGAACAGCTATTATTATTACTATCGTCGTTCGTAACACCTTGCTGCTGGAGTGAAACCTGAATTGGTATCTTCGAATTGCCCTCGGTGTTGTATTCAGTCAAGTAGTCGAGGCTCAGAGCCTCTGGGTGGGGAGAGATGAGAAAGCGAAGTCACTCGACGAAAAAAACTACACGCACCCTTACATCAAACTTCGGCGAAAGTTGGAGTTTCTAAGTCGACTAAACAGCCGTGAAAGAAGTACAAAATTTAGTCCTCGATCGCTACAACGGCAACAGATCCGCTTCCGAGCGCCCAACCAAGCCAAGGGTACCAGCTTGAAGCACCTAGTCGGGGTATGCCTCAGCCCGTGGTCTGTGCGGCGTATGATATGTATTATCCGCCTGAATCACAATTCGGCCCAACTGAATAACGCAACACAGAGTCCATCGTTAAGGTGCTAGCACACCGGTATCAAGTGTAACTAAGCCTGCCGCGGCTTTGGACTTCGACAGGACGCTCGGCTCAGATGCAATCTTCCTCACCGAACCTAAGCTCTCCGAGAGGTCTGAACCATCATCATCATCATCATCGTCATCACGAGCGCCGCTGCAGAGATCTCGAGGAGGGGATACAACCGAGAGGATGTACGCCCACCATGAATGATGAACAGTTTGATGGACATACCCTAATCCGAGCTTATTTTTTCCTCTGACTGAAGGCCAGTCTCCACCAAACCTACTCGGTTCCGTGGTCGTGCACAGCCCCCGCAGCTGTGGGAGTGGATTCTGCCGAGAGGAAAGGACGTTCCCGGCCGACGATGACCTCGCTCTGAGAGTAACATTCTTCGGCTCGATGAACGGAGCCTATTCAACAGGCTGTACCAATCCCCCTCAGAAAGGTACGTCGGTGGTGCTAGTCTAACTAAGCCGTACTGTCGGCGTTGGACTTTAAACCCGCACACACTGTGTGCGTTTCAGTCATCCTAGTCACAATCTAGTCTGAAGTGTGTGACACACAGCAGCCACACCATCATCTTTAAGAAGGATGTCGCATTGGATTCTATTCTGGATACATGAGTCTACACAGTGCGGAAGATACGCCTCAATACTCGCCCGTAGGAAGAACTACCCCGGTCGGCACGCATGGCCGTTCGAGAGAGATCAGCTATGTACTCGCGTACTCTGACCAGCTGCGGGGACACGCGGACCCCTCGTTAATAACCTCGATCGCAAGTGTTGATCGGTAGCACATGAACATCATTCTCATTTACCAATGAGAACAGGACCTTGGCTCTTCAACTCATGTTGAGTTGTCACTGGTATGGGTCACCCTCGGTCCCCAAGACGGTACGGATAAGTTCAATCTGATAGTCGTCGCAGGGAGCTGATCGAGGGTGTGCTCGTGCATGCGTACGAGGCTGAAGCTACGCTGATAATTGAACGAGGTCAAGGTCACTACCGATTGGAATTGCAAGAAGCAGAATCTTGGTCCAAAATTTGACACGTGCTGAAGTGCCATCATTGAGTACGTCATCGTACTCCTACGACTTAGTCGATCTTATTCGTAGTGGGTCGAAGCCTTTTGCAACAGTTAACGGCCGGAATTGTATTCAGGAGCTTTCCTTGCCTTACATGTGGACTGGCGTGCAGCAGTTCTTTTGCCTCTACGCCCTTGGTTCATCTGGGAAGGTAACTAGCAAGACCAGTCTTAACTTCTACAAGGAGCTAGAAAGACCCTGGGTCATCAAAGAATGGCCATACTACTTGGGCACGACACAGCCTCCACCGGATTACACCTGGGATGAGTACTTCGATTACCTTCTTGCTTTGGATACTAGACACTTCGTCTTTGGTGGATATGAGGTTATCTACACGAGTGAAATTGTGGAGAAATTTATCTGGCCGCCGAGGAAGAACTCCACATGGAATGAGGGAAAGTTTAGAGCCTTGAAGAGCCTTGGAGGTGGAAGCTCGAGGTGGAAAGATCTTACTGAAGTTGGATGGGCATGTCTATAGAAACTTCAACAAGACACTTTTCGGCGAGTCCCTGACTAGAGTCCTCAGTAAATTTCCTATCCACGGCATTCTGCATGTGTTACCGGCAACCGTGCCAAACTGGGCCAATCTTGATGAGGCGACGAAAATTATCAGGGAAATGATGGAGATACTCAAGTGTCTGGGGCTGGATACTGCATTGCGGTGAGTTCTTTGTGAGTGAGTTTCAGCTCCAACGCCCAGATCATGCTTAGTCAGACTAGCACCCGTGTAACTTGTTTCAAGAGGGATGAGTTTAAACTAGTTTATTGAACACAGAAGGTAGCGCTCAGCCAGAGGCTAGGGCGAATCTAAGATCCGGTGACGGTCAGCCCTAACACTATCGAGGCTGCGGATTTTGGTAACAATGGACGCCGCCATTTTCTGAGAGAATTCCTCCCTCGAGAAACGCTCTTGCGGAGTGGTATGTCTTTTTTCAGGTTTCGGCCTGGGGACTGGCCACGGATGCTGCAACAAGGACTAGGGAAAATCGCGGATATGTACTTCGCTCCCCTATTGCCGTCTTGTGACCCATCAAAGCCCGCGTTCGACACAAATGCTTACGCCGAAGAAATCATAAAGAGCTCTACGGGAGCTGGTGTGGACCCTAAAGCACTTGTTATAACGGTGAGTCACAATCACTTGTACGATCCTCCCTCTCGAAGAATGATACATCGGTGGTTGTCTGACTAAACGCTGGACTGCAACTCGCACTGACGATCCTCGTAATTGCCCTTTCTCACTGTAGACCTTCTACCATCCCTCACTTCTCTCTACGCTGATCGGCCAGAGCACTACTGCTCGACTTTGGCATTGCGATGCGGATTTCCTCTTCAGATGCCACTCATACTCGAATCAATCGGGTCCAATGATTGCTTTGTTCCAGCTGGCGTCGGTTATTCTTATGCAGTAGTTGAGGAAGGTGTAGACCCCGCAGGGAACGGCACCTTTTCGGCGTGGAACATGACTAACTATTTCCTCTCTCAACCTCGGGCCATCGAGAAGATTGGATTGGCAGAAAGCCACGGACTTAACGGCCTTATGCTACGCGGAGATGACGGTGGGGAAACAGATCTCTACCCTTGGGACGATCGTTCTCTCTTTTACGCTCTTGCCACCAATATTTGATAGAGGGAAGTCGAGTATATTATCATTCGATGCTTTCTGTCGGCTCTGTTGCTACGTGGCTTCAGACAGAGTCCCTCAGTGGAAGATTGCTTCCATTGTGGCTAACAAGATATAGTCAGGCATTCGTGTAAGTTATGTTTTCGAGTGATGGTTGACGGTTAACGGAGACACATTAAGGTGTCCATCTCTTTCCCGGTCTTGAAACGTTTGTCGTACTATGTCCTCGGCGTAGACGCTCGGTCGTGTTCTGCTTGGGCAGTGTTAAGACCACCATTCTTCTTCAGGGCAATAGCATAAGTATTTGTCTGTATTCGCAACATAACGGCTAAACCAGGCTGCTTTGTCGGTTGTGTTGATTGGGCGAGAAGTTCCGGGCGGAAACTCTACTCTATCGACCATCACCGGGGCTGTTGTCAAGCCGACCACAGATCGCAATTTGACCTTCGTGGTCACCAACGGATATTCCACCTTTTGCCAACCCTATCCTTGGACAGTGTTCCCCGGTCCACCTGTCTTGCGGAGAGGGTGATTGGACTGTGGACTGCGGGCGAACTTGTCTCATCTTGCTTCCGCTTATATAAGACGTCTCAAACGAAATGGAACCACACAGTACGCGCTGATGGCGATCTTTCGCGTAAGTTACCCATCTGAGCGACTTCGAGTTGGGCCGAGGGTTTTTGGGAAGGGCTATCAACCCGAGCCCGTAGCAGCACTCCACATTTCTGCTACTGATTGAGTAACTAAGGAATACCGTACGCAGCTGATGTAGTGTCATTAATGTTCACCAACTTCAGCGGCTGGAGGAATCTTGAAGACCACGACCGTCTAAAATTGGCGTGATGACTGCCGGCGGAGCCCTCTGTGCTGAGAGACGTGGCGATTGTACAGCGCGACGTACAAAGAAAGCTTCTATCGGAGGTGATTCGAGCCGGCCATTGGTGATCCAGCTTAGAGGCCATGGTGTGACCTGGTGATTCATGGTGATTCACCATGCTTGTGACCTAGCCGAGATAGTGGTTGTTCAGTACCGACCGCCTCCACAGACTCAAACGGTCGCGAATGTAAAGTCCAAGAATTCATCGCGGAAAGGTCGTAGTTTTCCTCCTTAGCTACGCACCGGTGTCACCGGCCACCTGTGTGATACATCTGACCGACTCGAACAATAATTTCCTCCATCAGATCGGAGGAAAATCCCAGACGACTCGGTTACCGCTCTCAAGAAATGCTGGGATCCTTGGATCGTTTTAATGATCTCGCAGATTTCCAGAAATCTTATGTTGGTGCCAAGGTTCTCATCGCCGTGCTATCCACCGAAAGTGGTCGGCTCGATCACCACACTGTATCCCGAGAGAAGGGAGTGTTCGCCTTGGAGTGGTATGGGTGTGAGTTTATAGTCCAGTGCCGTCCAGTGCAATTATCTGCCGAGCAATTTTGAGTCGAGGCCATCACTATATTGCAAAGTTGTTGCTGATCGCCGAGTAGTTGGCAGAATCCCGGCTTGGGAGTCATCTTGTGAGAGGGGTGATTTAGAAGATCGGGTCTGATCAGAACCGTCTACTCTCCTATGATGGGACCACTGACGAGCTGGAGATCTGACACATCCGTGCCAGACTGGTCCAGTCTGACTTGATGCTCCTATCAGGAGCTCTGTGGAAATACTCCGGCGGAAGTGGCGGAGCGGTGGCACGGAGGACCCAATCCTCAGGAAGAAAGATCGGCCCCTGACGAGGACTGTGCCATCGAGCTAGTACGAGTTGCCGACTAGAATGAAAGAATTTATTATGATTCACCATCAATCATTCACGGCTAATATATCGGTTTGCTGTGATAGCGAAGCCATCTCCTCTGAAGAGCCATCATAGGTGCAATATTCGTCGACCATTGAGAGCTTGCAACACAAGGCAAGGGCGCGATAGGACAGCAGCCAACACGTCGGTGTTAGTCCCATGACGGCCTGCGACAAAACGTAATTACACGAGCAGCCCAAGCAGAGGGGACGCCCACCCCTCAGCAGCTCTCTTCGGGTCGCGGTACATCCTGCGGTTTATTATTCTGTTCATCTGCTTCCTGTCGTTATCCATCTCGGAGTGCCGGAGGGCCCAGGCGACACCACGCGAGTCACTGAGGACAGGAAAATCGATTCAGCATGTAGGAGAAGCTTTCCAGTGAACCAACGGAAAAAAGTATAGGTTGGAAACAACGGTAGGAGACGTACTTGGCGAACTCTGTGCTCTCATCGTCCAGCCTTCCCGCGTCGGCGTCGACGTCCTCCTGCTTCTCCTTCAAATCAGGTGAGTTGAATATCTCCGAGGGTGGGTGAGGAAACTGAAGGTCATCCGGACTTGGCGGAAACCGCACGCCCGGAGTGCCTACGCTGTCGTCCCTGGGATCGGAATCTTCGTTCGTCGCCACAAAAGAGGGTTGGCTTTTTCTGAGGAGGCACTTCACAGAGACCGAGTGCAGTAGGAAGTCTTACCTGCTTGACCTTTCTGAAATGGTAACAACAGGTAGACCCGATCGCGGGTCGAAGGAGCCGTCGTCAGGAGGCGGCGGCGCCCGCTGGAGAAAGTGCCTGAAGGGAAGAGTTACGGCTATGATAAAACACAAGATTAGAGCCGGCGATAACAATCGAGCCCTGTAGTAATGATGCTAATCACTTCATGACGCCTACAGTTCTCCCGGTAGCATCGAAGAGAGTTGTCTCATGACCAACCGAACCGAGAAAGTGAGCGAGGAGCGAGCGAACCACTGCCGGTGGGACGACGAAGAACACCGAGGACCATCAGTTACAAGCAAGCGAAAGAGTTGATAATTGGCTTTCTCACTGCAACAATGAGGTCTTCGCCTTTACTTTTGTCACCACCGGTTCAGCGAAGCTCAGACCGATGGCTCGACTCTGAGGGGCGCCGTCGGCTGGCCACAGCAGTAAAGCAAGCACGGTTATGATAATGAACATAGTAATCGCTGAGCAGGTGCAAAATTATTCCAGGTTCGCAACAGGTCCCTTCTGAGCTCGAAGAGCGCTCCCTGGATCGTTTTTAAGACGCATAATTCAATCCCGAGAGCTTTCGTGGAAGTAGGGGAGTCTAAGGAACACCCCCAGCGAACCCAAGTCGATTTCCGTCGGACAGCACAGCGTGAATCATGGTACGACGTAATGTACAGCAAAGGGGCTTCTCAAGAACGCAGCCCACCGAACCAGCCGGCAACTTTACCAACTGCCCGAGATACGACACCGGAGCCGGACTCTCCGCGGAAATCAGCTAACATAAAGAGGAGGGCAAGCAGGCCAAGGCCACCGTAGAGGGCGAGGTGGGAGAACGCAGGAAAGGTGCCCAGGACTCGCCAGAGCAGGACGCCCGTCCCGGAGAGGCTGCTGTAAGTAGCCCACGTCCATCGCAGTTCCTTGAACTTCAACTTGTCGAACATGCCAAGTCCGACATAGTTGAGTAGGAACGGTAGAGTGAGCGTGGCGATAGTGGCAGCGCAGAAGAGGTCGTAGGCGGACAAAATGACGTTGTGAAGGTGGGTGATACCCTCGACGCCCTTGAGTATCAACAACACTGCCACCGCTGGTGCTAGCAGCAGTCTCGTCCAGAAGGACACTTCCGATCGTTTCTTGCGCCAGCTGGCACGAAGTCTGTCAAGTTTCTGCTCGGACCAGCCACTGAAGCCAAGGCCGGCTTTCACGGTAACCATACCGAAACGCGAGATGTTCACGCTGAAAGTCTCCATCGCTCCGCCGGTCATTCGGACGTCCTTGAGGTTGTTGCAGGAGATCTCCCCGCTGCCCAGGGATTTCGCTCCCTCATCGCTGCTCTGGTAAAGAGTAACTTTCACAACGCTTTTCCGGAGAGGCAAATCGCGAGCTTTCTCGGGCCTCAGGCTGTAGCGGAAGGGCGCGTTCCAATGAATGGCCCCAGAAGCCCCACGGGCCGCGGTTTCAAGCACCGTCTCCTCGTCTTTGCCGCACTGCACCGTCACATAGTAGGAACGGTCTAGCTTTGTCCGCAGGTCGGCGGAAACAACTAGGCCCAGGACCTTGTTCGGCATACCGCCATAGTGCTGTTTATGATACATGTAATCAGTGTAGTAGAGAAGGCCCCCGAGGGTAAGGGCGACCAGTATCGCTATCAGCAGCCAAGCCCACCAAGAGAAGGTACCACGGCCAGCACCGGCTAGTTTCGCTTTCTCATTATCACCTGAAATCAGAGCCCCGTTCGATCCGTTTCCGATGTCAACAGCAACAACTTACCACCTCGAGTATCATTCTCAGCCGCGGGTTTCGGCGTATCCTTCGCTTCGCTCCGCTGCAACGCTACATTATTAAATAGCGCTGGATTGGCTAATGGCTGTGCACTAAGCAGTGGCTGTAGCAGAGCAGGCTGCTGGGGACTAGGTGCCGTCGGGATGGGCTGCTGTTGAAGTTTCTGAGGCGGTACTGATGATGCTACAGCGGGTGGGGGACCCACCCCGCCACTGGTGGGATATCGTTCTCCCGCCTGTCCTCCTTCTTGTTGTAACTGCTGCCGTTGTGGTAGCCATTGCTGTTGTGGTTGTGGTGGGTACGGTTGTTGCAGGAAAGGCTCCAGCTGTTGTTGTGATGGTTGTTGCGGTTGTTTTACTGGCGGATCTTGCAGCTGCTGTTGTGGCTGTTGTTGTAGCGACGGCTCCTGCTGCTGCTGTTGTCGTGGCTGAGGATGTTGCAGTGACGGCTCGGGCCGCTGCAGCGGTGATGACGGGTCCTGTTGTAGCGGTAAGTTTGATTCCTGCAGCTGTTGTAGTGGCGGCTCTGACCGCTGTAATGGCTGCGGCTGTTGCTCAGACGAGCGTGCTGGCTCGGATGGTGCCCGTACTGATGTCTCTGACGGGGAACCCGTCACGGCGGCCATCTGTGCTGCCTGGGCGTTGAGCAGGTCAGGTGCCAGGACGCCGGGAGGCCAACTCCTCGCGATAGCGAGCGTGGCGAAGCCCGTGAGAGCCTGAGAGGCCACTACGAAGAACAACGACGATGAGCGGTGATGTTGATAATGAAGCATACCCTGAAGAGTGTAAGAGGCGGGAACTGAGAGGAGCAGGCTGCTGCTGGACTGCATACGAGAATGCTTCACGCTCTAACAACCGACCAGCTGCTACGAATTCACCCCTACTGCAGTACACTCGAGGCTAGAGGGAGCGACAGAATGATTGACAACCCAAGACCTCGTTGATTATCTTTTCTCCTCTTCCTTAACAGGTCAGACGTCGTAAGACAGACCGCGTAAGGGAGTGTATGATAAGGGAGGTTATGTGGTGGTGGTGGTGGTGATAAACTGGTATCACGAAAAGTAGTAGATTATGATTATCAGAACAACCAGCAACACTGTGGCATATCCAAGAAGGGACAGACTGTGGTGATGATGGTAGTGGTAGTAGTAGCAGCAGTGATGGTAGCGGCAGCGGTGGATTCGACCACTGATGACGGACAGCACGGTGACTCTTGCGATAATATGGATAATAATGATGAACTTTGTACAAATTAGCGTATTCATCCTACAGTGAACAGTCAACATAGTGGTGGTGGTGGTTGTGGCGAGTTCCGAATCATTACCGTAGAAACAGCAGTCGTTTCCATGACCAGGATGAGCACCGATGGTAGTAGTAGGAGTAGTGTAGACGACGGCGACGACGACGACGACCCAACACTGGATCAACTTTCTCTCAATCATCATGAGCGACCAAGACCTCGCAATCCGTCAAAATCATCATCATCATTATCCACCAACAACACCACCTCAAGGGGTCTAGACCGGTGAAGCGGCGATGATAATCGACACACAGGCTGCTGCTGCTGCTGCTGCAGCCACCTCGTCAGCTCGCAGCAGCCGCCTCGACACTTGGGGTATTCTACTCATGATGAGGAGGTTGTGCCGCCTGCTGTTGTGTGGTGACTTCATACAGACGGCCAATGGGTAAAAACCGAGTAGACTTCGATATAAAAATGGAATAGCCTAATTATTGTTATTAACATGGTACAGTTACATTGTCATCATCATCATCATCTGCATAGAATGTTGGCAGATAAACAACAACGACCATATGATACGAGAATGAGGCAGTGGCTCCTTGCTGTTGCCGAATTTGCTTCTAGTCATCATAGTGGGCAACAGATAACAACAGAGCCAGCTTCACTCCACGTTATTCGCGTGGTCGTGGTGGCGACTGTTGGGAGGGACCCGCGCCTCTAGACCTGCCGCGACCGTACCGCGGTGTCGGAGAACGAGGGTGATGGTGCTGTGACGGTGTTGATCGTGCAGGCGACGACCCCGCAGAAGGAGGTGGTATTGGGGAGAATCCGGGATAACTTGTGGGCGAGCGTTGCTGCGGCTGCTGCTGTTGCCCATGGAACGATCGGGGTATTGTGGGTAGTGGCAACGCAGCTGCGGCTGATGATGACGAGGATGACGCTGCCGATAGGACCACCCGAGGATCGTAAATCAGAGGACGAGCTTGTAGGGGAATGTGCTCTGACTTTGCGTGGAGACGATTCACGAATGCTTCAATCTGATGAACAACACAGCGACAAGTGCGATCGATTGTGAACTCATCACGTTGGACCTTACCAGTGCCTGTTGTCCTTGCAACCTGGCCGCTGACATCTCGCACGGTCTTCGTTCTCCGCCATTATGAGCTCTGCTGGTCCCAGATCTCCAAATATGCTGGTTGAATCTCTCGTGGAAGATGAGCAACTCTTCAGTAGTCGTTAAATTTACGAAGCCATAACTTACCTGATGATGATGAGAACGTGGCCAGAGAGGCTCGAGAACTGCTTACCCCTGCTCTATTCTTAAGGTTAAATGGTAAATAGACAAAATCGATTCCGAAGGGCGCTCCAACGGCAGCGTTGACTGCCGCTAGCTCATCCTCGCCGGCTTGCTCTAACCTATCAGAGAGTCAGCAGTAATACTGCCGCCAAGAGTTGGGCGATGGATGGTACTCCGCTTACAGGGTCTCTAGAATCTCTTGCAACAACCTCGAACTAGTGTACGCTGGCGGTATGTTCCTAACCATCACTGTGGTTCGGTTCTAAGAGAAATGTTCCATACCACACTTTTCACAAATCGTCAGCTGCTATTGTTGTTATTACTGCCAGACCGCCTTCAACTTCCGTAATGTGCAGAGACTCTTCCATCCCCGGGACCGATACCACTGGGGACGTTGCTGCCGCTGCTGCTCGCGGGGAAGGGACAGTGGCTTGGATCGCAGTCAACGATGCAGACGACGGCACTCCTGGACCGGTAAGACGACGATAGAAAGCGCCCAAAAGCTCCTGATGAGGCCTCACTAGCTCCTCTGTAATCGCTCACACCAACTGCGCGATAAAACCGGGCCAGGGATCTCGCAACCTGGCTGGTGAGATATCTTGGTGCCGGAGGAGTGGTTGCCGACCGTTCACCTGAAGGTATCAGGTTCAAACCCAGGGAGCTCCATTTTTCTCACCCCATGGCGTCGTTGTTGTCGGACGAGGTGACGGTGGTTGCTGTTGCTGTTGCAACACACCCGTCGTCGTCGTTAGCAGACCATCACCACCACCACCTGGCTCCGTACGTGCACTAATTAAAGGTTCCGTCGGCATAGTAGGAAGGGGTGTCGTAGTAGTAGGAGGCTGCTGCTGCTGCTGCTCAGCTCGAACCGCTGTTGAAAGCAGCAGTCGAACAACTACAATCGAAACTTCTCAGTGGACCCACCTGCAGGTCCTGCTGCTGCTGTTCTTAGTGGTGGTGGTCGTGGTGGTGGCGGCGGCTGGGGCGGCGCTTCCTCCCGGCTCACGGGAAAACTCGAGCTTTCTGCTCCTCCTCCTCCTCCTTCGAGAACTTTCACTGCGTTGCGGAACGCCTCAGCCGCACGACTGTCGTGAAATTCGACCTCTCGGCAAAGTTCAGAGGCTTGCATAATTAATCTACTCACGGGTCTACCGTTGGCCGATGCCCTGAAGACGAAGACGACGAGAAAGGTCCCGAGTTCGAATCCCACGACCGACAATTCTACTTACAACGCCCCGAATTCTGAACAGCAATCAACTGCCTCCGGCAGAGACCAGCACAATTGTTCCACATCGACGACTCTCGGGTCAGCAGCTCCCCGGAGTCTCGACGACCTGACATCAATCACGTTGGCCGTGAGCATACAGCGCCGGCGGGCCTACCTCACATCCACCATGATACAGGAAGTAATTGCGATAATCTCCATAGGGGCGCCACCGCCCGACTCAGCAGCCAGCTGTGATGAAGGCCCAGCGCGCGAGATTGCGGCGCACTGAAGCAGCAAGGGAGATAACAACCCCTTCCATCGTCGAAGGCTAAGATCTTCTCACCCGTGGATCATCACTTGAGGCCCCTCGCAGACGTTGGTAAACTTGCTCGGTCACTCGGCGATCGAAGAAACTGGCAAGCATCCGTGATAGATGGAGCAGAGCAAGGCGTTGTTGTTGTTGTGACCTTAGTCGGATAGCATAGGGATCGGACGACTCCGTGAGCATTCGGGTGCAGTCCAAAAAATCAGCCTCACCGAAGGATTCGAAATACATAGCCAGAATGCTTAATGGAACTGGTCGTCCGATACCTGTCGAGAGCATCGGTCATCACTGGGCGGTCGAAGATTCCGAGGTAGCAGTACCAAGTGCTAGGTAGGGTGGGAAGACGAGGCTTGGGGCCTCCATAGACGCCTCCTCGCTTCCACCGCCTGTCCGGTGCGGAATTGGGCCGGGATTTTCAGTGTCACCGCCCCTTTCGCTGATCTCAGAGGTAATCGACGGGCGCTGCTGCTGCTGGCGATCTGCGGACGTACTTGTAGGCCGAGGGGATGACGCCATGCAGTAACACTAAGGAGACCCAGGTTCGAATCCACCCTTCGGCAACTCTGAATTTCGCCAACTTGCGAGACAAAGATTTAAGCTACGAGGAGCTTGTGAAAACGAGGACACGCGCCATTACAAGCCTTCAGAGGGATTAACGGCATTAAGGAAAAGTACCCCCGTGGCGAAGGCGTCGAAAGCGAAAGCAATCGGGCAAACATGGGGTGATCGACGGACGACCATCTCTGAGTGTCAATCATCTCAGAAAGAACCTCTTCGTCGCGACCTGAGGGACACCACGGAATCTTTCGCGTGCGAGACGTATCTTTGAGGCCGAAGCACGCCGACTCACTTGTCACTCGTGAGAATCTCCGCAGTTCGACCTGAAACAACTGCGGGAGTATCCGATGCAGTTGCGGCTTCTTGTTCGGCAGAGATCCCAACTTTCTCCACTTGCACATCTTGCATTTCCTCAACGCCCCCATCTTCACTCTGTTGGCCTTCTTCCCCCACCGTCGTTTGCGGTGGTGGTTGTGATGGGCTGAAGGGCTTGCCCCACTCCCTAACCGTGTCGCACATTAACGCCGCCTTCTCGGCCAGGGAAATTTCCAATTTCCCCCCTTCCTTCGCGGCTGCACTGTTGCTGCTCCCCGCTGCAGCCTGCTGATGATGACTGCCGATGATGACGGCCAGAGTCTCAGCGGCATTGGCTGGAGTAACTCTATTAGCGTCTCGCGGAGTTCCCGAATACTCGGCCAAGTCGCTGTCGCTGGCGGGAGCGTGTACCGCACTGTCGTACTGACGGAAAAGGTCTGCTAGTCTTTGCTGCACAGTAAAGCCTTCGGTAGTCGGGGATTGCAGCTCTGAAGGGTGGTGCAGCAGCGGGAGAGTATCTCGCAATGCTGCTGACTGCATGCTCGACATGCTTGCCACAAGATCTAAAAAGGCCGCGGATTTGCATAATACGCTGGGTCATCAACTTGTCGCCGCCCACCTGAAGGTCTCTTCACCATCCCCGAAGTCAGCACGGGTACCGTAGCTCTCCTCTCCTAAAAATAAGAACGACTATATCCTAGCGGATATGATACGTATTCCATAATCGAAAGGCATAGGTTCGAGCCTCGGTCCCTCCCACTCACCGTAGATTCTATCGAGGGTTTCTCCTCGCCCAAACTGCACGACGCACGGCGCATGTCCTTCACCGATTGAAGCACCTTAAATTCCCACCACCCTTGGGAGATCTGCCGGTTGCTCCGCGTACCCTTAGAAAATTGTCCGCAGCCCGGCTGTCGTAGAAAGTGACTGTTGTTGCCACGCTGTCCAAGTCCAATGCGTACGCTGAGGCCGAGGAGGATGACGGGGAATGACCGTTGATCAATTCACTGAGCGGGAGATCGAACTCGAACGAGGGGGGGGGAATCAGCAAAGAAGTTGGGGCACTTACATATCACCGAACTTCTCGCAGCAACTCAGAGTCTCGCCAACCTTCCAGCGTAGACTAGCAATATGAACTTCGCCCCTCGACTTGCAAGAGAGAGGGCTAGCTCGTAAGGATACATTACTGATGTCGATTGTCTCAGGCTTGCCGGTTCCCAGCGGATCCACTTCAACCACCTGGAGCGGAGATCGCAGGGAGTCAAGATGATGTGTGCCAGGGTGACTACCTTGGGGGCATAGCTGCTCACGCCCTTCAAATGGTTCATCGCCAGGAAAGGCGCCCGGCTGTCGAAATATCTGCGAACAAATGTCCTAACGGCATAAGCCACGGCTAACCTTGGAACGACCCCGGTTCGATCCGCGGAGTTCGCATAAACTCACTTAATATATACAGCGCTAAGACTGGACGATTCCGAGTTGAACATCCCCGACAGATCCACAGCCTCGATGTCTCCAAAGGTCTCAAAGTATGAGCAAATGGCCACCGCAGATGCCGGAGAACTCAGACCTGCACAACATCAACTCCATCCAAGCCCATCAAACGACGCCTGACTTCGAGCCGAGGGCCGTACTAGCCAGTAGCGCCCAATGATGGCGATAATAATAGGGATTGGAAACGAGCGCTGTGCACCGGCAGTCCGGCGAGATTCCGGCCCGGACGGTCGGAAGCCCCACAGCGTCACCGCGTCACGCCCCCGGTTTCCGAGGCCCTACCGCTGGAAAAGTCCAGCACGAATAAGATATTAACGCCCCTCGGAGCACTAATGTGAAGCCCGAGCTGATCTCCCCTTCAGAGGCAGCTCAGGCCCACCCCCTGGTCGATCGGCGCATCTTCGCGCTCCCGTCTCCCACAACCAACCCGCACAAAATTTTTAGACGAAAATTCCGCTGATTCCCAAAATTTTGAAATATTTCGCGTTATTGAAGCAGCTGGGGCCATCTCCAGCCCAACAGGCAATTGCAGTGTGATCGGGAAGAGCAAAACCACGACGCAGGGTCGAAGAAGACCAATTCCACCGCCGTCACGATTCGCCCTGGCCTTAGGCAATTAGTAATTTCGAAATGAACCCCTCGCAGCGCCCCCACCGAGCTGTTGCCCCGCCTCCTACTACCGATGATCAGATCCTTCCGAGAACTGCTCATGATCCCTCTCAGCACTTCGGCGATTTGGAAGACTGGCGTCACTCGCGCAAGGCGGAGTCGAAAGAATGCGACCGTTTTAACGCGCGTAAAAACGCACGGATGAGGAATTTCTTACCTCGCTGACGGAGGCGCGTGCGTACAGCGCATCTTCGCACTCAAGTTCCTCTCGGCGGTGCTCCGTCGAGGCCCGTGAGTTCTGTATCTGGCTTGCTCCTACGACGTCCACCATCGCTTTCGCCGGTCATTAGCCCCATTTCGCTGATTACTCAATTAAGAGGCCGTTCAACTTACCAATTCTGAAACTTAGAATCGATTACGGACCCGCAATTTGACGTGTAAAAATGAATCCTGGAATCGATTCTGGCTTTCGGAAATACTTTACTGAATTACGGCGGGTTCGAACTGTAGGCTCCTTCTGGTCGTTAGTTGTAGTGTAAAAAGCTCAGCCCTTGGTCCAGCCACCACCCTCGCAGCATGCAAAGGTTCCCCTTCTATTAATGCACGCAAAGAGCATTCTTACTGCCGCTTAGCGATACTAACCTCATCGCTCGTTAAAGCCACTAGCTGGCACCCGGTGAGTTCCAGCAAGCTGTCCGGAAGGTTTTGGTTGCCCAAGGAACTATCCGACCCTTTATATGGCGGTAGCTGGTGATGATGACGACAGGTGTCTTACAGAGCTTTCGCTCGATCATAGTGTCACAATCAGGCTGCTAGTGAGTATCAGGTGAGAAGATGGCCAAACTTGGGACCTCTCCGTTACAGCCTTTGAGCGGGCGCCGCGGTCTTACTCATACTGTGTCAGAGATTCTCAGTCCTAGGTGATTCGGAGAAATTGAGGACAGTATTATTTTCAAAAATTATTATCACTAGGAGGTAATGGGAGGCCAGTCCCGTTCTCACTCGTTGCTACCTCCAGGATACTCTCCACAACTCGATTGGCATATTTTTCTAATCTCTGTTATCGTGTGGTAATAGTAGCAGTAGCTTCACGGCCTTCTAGCCTTCGGGCCCACGGTTCGGGGATCCAGTTGCGGCGGAGAGGGGGCTGTGTAGGACTCAATGAGAGTCCGAAATTGGCGAGAAATTACGAAGCTTGGCTCGCCCGTTGCCAGAACTTAGGGGGTAGACCATTTTTGAACCGGAACGTTGTAGTGTTGTTATTGATGTAACGAGGTCCTCCGGAAAGCGGGCCTTGAGTTCAGTTGGATGATGTCAGCCAGCAGGGTTGGGAGGTGGGAGAAGTGTGGTATATATTTTACTAATGACGAATGACCGGGGGTATGCTAATCCCTCACTGACTCCATCACTGGTCGCAACAAGAGGAGGGACCGGGGATCGAACCGGGGACCTTTCCTATGGAAGGGCAACCTGCTTTCCAAAGCTCTATGAAGGAGGCCGTACATTACCAATACTCACCGCAAGCACGAATGGCCAATGGCGCTGGTAAGGTGGCCAAGCTTGAGGCACTCTAGCGGTCCTCAATCTCAGGAGCAGCAGCGGCGCCACTCTCGATGGCCCTGCAACCGCCGTCTTCTTTCAGTTCTTCGCAGCTGGGCCATGAGGGTTCGGGCTAGGGCGGCACTGCCTCATGGTGATCCTTGTGTTCTTTTAGTTTCATCTACTTGTGTGCCGCCAGTCGAGAACGATTCGCTTGAGAATGGTGTTGAATGGCAGCAGCACAGTGAAGGATACTACGCTGGTGAGGCTCTTTTGCATCTTCCTCGAGTCAACCTAAGATTCATCTCATGGGATGCAGGTGACCCCGATCAAGCAGAGCATTTCGAAACGGAGGTAGGGTATGCGCATGGCGAAGGTTTCTTTACCACTCGTTTTGTAGGCAACCATGCACCAGCACTGGCCGAGTTATGACGACCAGACGGCCAGCTTCGAAGAGGAGGCCTTCCCGGACACTGAAAACGGTACCTCAGCTGCACCTTCGAGACTTCCACTAGCGATCTTTTCGACTATGTTTTTTCTACAACCGCACCGCTAGGCTCTGGAAGTAGCCAGTACACTCACTGCGGTTTAGCTGAAAAGCGTCGGTGTTCGGGAGCTGGCGTCGACGTCGTTAGTCCACTCTTCGCTTCTGGGGTGTCACAAGACCCGGGTTCTGCCATCTGGAATACCGTCTTTCATCCGCCACTTAGCAGCTTAAGCGTAGCTTCCTGTCGGGGCAAGATAGGATGAGCGATATGAACGCCACAGGGGGAAGAGCTTCTCCACCGCTCTCCGTGCATCATAGAACGCACGCTCTCTGCTGATGCTTCACCCTCGTCGACTTCCGACTCTATCACTAGAATTTGTCATGGATCACGTTCCCTTCTTGTGATCACTACTGGACGACACAAAGCCGATAGGTTAGGCTTCGGGCGATGCGTTCGAGGCTTCCTTCTTGACGACCACCACCATTGGCTGCTTTGAAGCAGGCTTGTATCGAGTAGAACCTTTTCGCTGGTCGTGTGCAGTCGAAGTTGTTGAACTTCTTCGACCAGCCAAATATCATAACGGGGCAGTAGAAATGCTTGTCCGTATCAGGCACGCCAGTGGCCACCTACCATTCTCCTCAAGAGGCTCTGCCGCCCCCGCGGTTCCCACCGGCGATGTTCCTGCCACAGCACATGCAGCATCATCCTCAGCCGCTGTTGCTCCCGCCACCGCCAGGAGTCCGCACTGGAGCGTAAGGGAAATGCAAGAGTGCGCAAGTGAAGCAAGTGGCTCAGAGTGAACAGCGGCTTCTATGCTCCAATGGGCCATCTGATGCACCCCTACCCGCCCCTTTGGTGGCACCATCATCAGAACATGCGAATGTATGCCCCTAGCGACGGTGAGCGTGTCGCCGAGGACCCGGGTTCGATCCCCACGGGTGTCGTTTTTAGAACGACGAATCACTACCTGAGGGAAGCTCAGTCGGAGTCGGCGAGTTGAATGGTAATATCCTTTGCTGTGCGCTACTGGTCGATGACGCTGTTCCCGGCCCAGGACCGATCGCCCAACCTGACCTCGCCGAGCCATTGGACGCTGAGGGGCCTCCTAGTGTGACGAGCGGAGAGGGAGAAGGAGATCAGAAGGGAAGAGAAAAGGTGAGTGATGAATCTTGTTCATCTTGCTTTCTCTTACGGTTCCTCATGTTTAACAATGACCCTGCTTGAACTGTGCACCACACTAATGTTTTCGTAGAATTTC
The DNA here is from genome assembly GCA_013115135.1 of Perkinsus olseni. NCBI lineage: Eukaryota > Perkinsozoa > Perkinsida > Perkinsidae > Perkinsus > Perkinsus olseni. The sequence goes on along the minus strand of JABANP010000304.1, from coordinate 12,383 downwards.
CTTGTGAGCGTCACTGCGCCACGAAATTACCGCAGGCTTGGCTTACCCTGCCAGTGTCCCACTAGGATTGGACGACCCTCCGATTTCTTCCCTCTCGGCAATAATCCGAAAATTTCTCAGCTCTATAATGACCTGACTTCGGTGGTGGAGGCCGCCTTCCGACTGGAAAAACGGCGGATTCGCGCGAAGTACCGCAGGAGACCCTCGCCGGGTGAGCGATCGAGTTGCCACCGACGCTAGAGTCGGGAGTGGCTACCGTCAGGCGTTGAAAGTGGCGCCCAGACTACGACGCTGGACACTTCCCCAGCAGCGGTACAGACGCTCCTGGACGCCGTAGAAATGCGCGCGGCGGCGGCTCAGACTGTGGCTGGTGAGTTTCGGGCAGGGCATGCGGGCGACGAGCTTTGAGTGGATTGATTTTCGACGATAGTATCGGGAACAGAAGTTGGACGTTCTATGAGGAGAAGCGCGAGAAATTCGATCCCGTACAATCCTGGAAAGGAAGCGTTATCGGGCGGAGAATATTTGCCCTCGGACAGGGAGAAGCCCGCTGTCCTACCCCGGGCTTGCTGTTGCACTCGTGGTCGACCCGGGCCGATACCCCAGAAATTTGGAGGCCTTGTTGTGGGTCAGGTGTCACGGTAGCATGTAGCTCCCAGACTGAGCGGAAGAAGGCAGTTGATGCTGAGACGCAAGCGGAGGTGACTCCGTCTGGAGGGGAGGACGCCCGATGGTAAGCTAGAGGTGTCAGAAAGATACTTGCCGGTGAGGACTCGGTCAGTTCGAGTGCATTGAAGGAGCTGCAGAGCCGTAGTGAAACTCAATTGATGGAGCTTCAGGCGAAGAATACAAAGCTGCGGGATCTTCAGCGTGCGAAATCGGTACGACTGCTACCGTGTGTGGCCGTTACTGTTGTTGTTGTTGTTGTTGTTGTTGTTGGCTCAGTCACTGGAGCTGAGGATAAGGCAATTGGAATCGGAACGGGACCAACTGCAAGCGTCGAGGAAAGATTTGTCGAATCAGGTGGGGTGTGGTACCAACGCTCGTTGCATTTTGAAAGAAAAATAGTCGTGTCTTGGCCACCAGGCCGACCGGTATTAGCCGTGGAATGCTCATCTCGGCACCGATGGCAGCCCCCTCCATGCTAATACTGCCCCTCTGTTTACAATTTCTCGCCGTCTTTCATCTCGGTCCTTTCCGTCGTATCTATCAAATATCGCGGTGTCCAGAGAGCGTCAGGCGTATGGGCCGAAAACCAATAGGAACCAACTTGAAAACTTGGGTATGAAATCTTTGTTTCGTTTTCGTTTGCATGTCTCTTTTGGCTTACACTCAAGCTGAGCGGGCGTTGATGAGCAGCAACTTGTGTAGGGTAACTAGGTTACCATCCCTATCGGTTGAGGTTACCGCAACCTCCTCAAATAGCAGGCCAATAGCAGTGACAAGATAGTGCGAAAATAGACGTACGATGAGCCAAAACCAGATCTCATTTGATACGTTCGCGATACTCTATTGTCATCCCATTTCTTACGCTCATTCAGTTGAAAGCGGCAGACAGGAAGGTGAAGGCTCTGGGCAGCAGCAACAGAGACATCCAGACGTCAATGGAGAAGTCCACGAAGGAGCATATCAGCGTTATCATGGCCATGCAGAATGAGGTGAAGCCTACAGCAGCGTCACTCGCCGCGAAATTCAGTGCAGGTCGCGGGCCTTGAGAAGAAAGTGCAAGAGGTGAGTGAGAAGCTGAAAGAGAAGACTGAGGAGGTCAGTGCCGCTCGAAAAAGGGGAATTTCCGTACCATGCCTTCCTAATATCTTCCGACGGAAGCAACTGTATCGTTCCGCGGCGGCATTGCACTACGAGTCGGAAGAAGTTGTGCTCCCGCGAACTATTGGAGTCCACGCATTAGACACTTCGTTCGCCAACTTGAGGTTCCCACGTCAACCACCAATCCGTAGTTTTTACTCGCTATTTTTTTTCGTGAAGAAGATTTCTGGATGGCACAAAGCTTCGCTATGTATGAGGATAGTTGGCGCTGAGGTCCAACAACTAAGCCTTTTGAAACTGTTCGGAAGACGGGTGGTATCTAGTGTTGATCTCAGCATGTGGCGACACAGCGAGTAGTCGACATGTTCAAAATAGAAGTTCGGAAGTGGCAGGGAGAAGCGCGCAGGGTCCAACAGCGTCAAGTTCAGCTCGCATCCTGCTCTAGGGTACGTTGAGGAAACGCAAGATTGCAAGATTCGGCCTCCTCTGATTCAGTGTATAGGATACACGAAGCTGGAGAAAGCATATGCTGCTCTGCAGAAAGTGATAAGGTTTGAGGAAATGCAAGAGAGGGCAAGATTGCAAGTTGTTAGGAGTTCCAACTGGAGCAAAATCGCTATGCTGCGGCTTCCAAGGCCAGGGAGGAGATGAAAGAAAAATTCCGTGACTACGTCTCGCCAGATAGAGAGGGGCAACTCCTTCGAGAAATTGAGAACCTGGTCGGTCGGCAGCGTTGAGGAAATGCAAGATAGCAAGATGCTCCGTTCAGAATGCGATGCATGAAGTTGATCAGAGAGGTCTCCGGAAGGAGATAGCGCACATCAAGGAAGAGCGTGATCGTATGAGAAATCAGCTTGCAGTAAGTGAGGCCTTGCCGTTCGGACTCGCCATGAACAACCGGACTAAGTCGGTGTACAGCAGTGCAGCCCCTTATGTTGTGAGAGCGCTGGTCAATAGTAATTTCAATGTGGCCACCAATAGTGTTGCACGAGAATATCGAAAATGTGGTATTGGATGCAGGCAGGAGTAATTTATGCAGCGGTCGTCTTCAGGATGAGTCACATCGGTCGTCCAAGTTGATGGCTGAGTTACAAGAGGCTCGCCGTGGTGTACAGAAGACACCGCCTAGCGCGGACGCGTGGCTTGTAGAGCAACTCGACTCCGCCGTACGTCCAATTGCAACGCGCGATTGACGTCGGAAGTGGTCAAACTCTCTAGGCACAACAGTACTCGACCGAGGTATCGGAGTTGCGCAGTCAAACTGCCAAGTTGAGATCAGAGCTCAAGTTCGCTCAGCAGCAGTGCGGACAGGAGAGCGACAAAGCTAAGATGTATACCTCGCTGTTGGAGGTGAGCTTGGAGAGGTCTGTCAACACGTTCGTTAGTTTTATAATGATAGCAGTCGTCCACCGGATTCGCGTAAATTTTCGTATTTTCCGGCAGAAAAGTCAATTTTTTCGGGCCATATTCTGAATGTGTAATCTATAGTTATTTGGCGACTTTTCCGAGCCACTTCGATGTAGGAGTCGGCACTCAGGGGGGCGATTTTGGGAGCATGCCACGCGAGTATTCACCCGAACAACATCAAAATGGAAGAAGAGTCCTTGTAAAACACGGTGTTCTGTTTCAATCTAAAGCCTTGTTATAGCTGGCAGATCGCGGATTTTTGCGGTCGTTAGATCAGTTCCCAACGCTGAGGGACTCTGCGCGTTGGGCGAGCTCAAGTTGGATACGACCGCTCGTTCAGCACCGTTATGCGATTTGACTCAGTGGACTCCTTATGTTTCCACTCGACTCAGGACGCTGAGTTGGAGAAGGAGCGGTACCGGCTGAAAATGCTAGAAGCAGAAGAAGCTCTCCGGCGGCTGCGTCGAGATGCCACCGGCAATCATAGAGTGGGACGCATCTTAGGTCGAAGCTTGCTAATCTCGGGTTTTCAGCGCCTTGGAGAGACCCCACCTGTCAGTGTTGGTCATGTGACGAGAAGTGACGGTATGTCATTAGCGTGAAAAAGCTGATGATTCATCATTCAGGCTCGCCGTGTAAATTCTGTGTCGCAGTACCATTGCGCGGAGGTCGAGCTTGAAGTTGCTGTGGAAGCTTACCCTAAAAAAGTGAGAATTTCCAGTAGACTTTTTTTTCAACTCGGGAAAATCCCGTTCTCTGAAGTTTTTTTGGGGGGACGGCGGTTCGTGAACTTCTCCGCTTCGCAGTCACCGACGAAGAAGCCGATTCGAGCATGGTCCTCTGACGAAGACGAAGAGAGCGCCTTTCAAGCCAATAGAGCTAGTCTTCGGCGATAGGTCCCGAGTTCGAACCCGGCGTAGGTTGTTTTTATTACATCATTATTGATGTGTCATGTCGCATGCCCCATCATGACTGTGCCTCTGCTCAGCATGCGCTCTTTGTTTTCTATTGTATAATCTCGTAGCCACTTTTCTATCCTTTACAGTGTCGAGTTTTTCAACCCAAACGGTACGTAAAAGTACAGTGGCTCAACCGGCCCACATAACACCTTCGTAGAGCTCCAAACCATCCGTCGTCAGCTAGCAGGCCTACGGACTTCGGTGTATGCCACGTCGGTCCTCGGAAGATGCTCGTTCTCGCGCGACGAACTGCGAAGCTCGCTAAGTGTCGAGTTGTGCAAATCTAGCGGCGGAAGCTAGCGTTCGTCAATCAGGCTACTGTAGAGATAGAGCTAACTGTTGTACAGCGCCACACTGTCGAGCTACTCATGCTGATGATGTTACCAACATCCTGTTTGATATCTTCGAGTAGCGCTTGCTCGGATCTGCGGCATGTATTCTTTGCCCACCCTCAGCCACTCGGAGTTTAAGTTGGTATTGGAGATACGCGTTCTGTGCATTGCTGTTGGCACGTAGTCCAATAGCCGCAGCAGCTATCATCGACAGGACGGGACGAGTAAAGTCGGTTTTCTGAGGAAAAAGTAGAATCGTGAGGAACGGTGTTTCGCCCGCCTTGGATTGAAGTATTGTGAGTTCGCACGGCAGTAGAATTAGCGTGTTCGTAGCTCGGATGTAAGGCTGTTACGCCTTAAAAAAGTTGCCCAAGACCTAGTCCAAAGGCATCCTCAGGAATCCTGAGTCAGGATACCGAAAAACTCCTCAGAAAAATGGATTCACTCCAGGACGGGACGAGTCGAGTTCGACGTGTGTGACGAGGGCGATACTGCACTGTCTGTCCCGATTGGACTTTCAGCAGCTTGGTCATTGACCTGATGGCCATCGTCCGTGTTCGCAAGCACAGTTGGAGCCGAGTCCTCTCCTCACAACCCGATGGAGGAGGGACTCAACTCGATAGTTCAGCATTGACTGGTCTGTTCACCGTTTCACAGAGCCGGTTGTGTTGGTGACTGCCGTGAGAACGGAGTGTCACAGTCTCGGTTCATCATCAATGCTCTCATGACAAGCCCAATGCGTAGTGCACAGCAGCCGCTACGTTATGCCAACGACAGCACGCAAAGAACACACTACTAAGTCTTTTCAGTGGGCCTCGACGGTGGCCATGCAAACCATCATAATGATATGAAACGCAAACACTTGGGTTAAGAAACTTGTAACAAAGTGCGCAAACATATAGGGTCCTGCAAGGAGAGCCTCTTCTGCGGTCGCTTCTCACGAGCCCGGTCCCACCGCCGCAGGAAATCGCCTCTCGGCAGAACGTCTCCGCCGATGTCTATTTTATACCGCATTTGCTCACCGCACGGAGGGTGACCAAGATTCCAGAAATCGTATCCGCCGTCCTCGAGGACCTTCGCGAGGGCGACCATTTGGAGAAGTCCCACTGCCCGATGGCTGCACTGTGGGTCTCTCCGGTTGACGAAACCGGAGAGGGAGGTGTACGCAGCACCCATGGTGTAGCCCACTTCTCCGGCGAGAAGTTTGCCAGTGGAATCGAGGATCTCGACGCACTCGACTTCAAACATAGAGTCCCCAACTGGGATTGGTCCACGCTGATTCATCCGTTTGAGAATCGTCACGTACCTTGATTTAATAAGATGACGACATTAATGACACGTGCCGGGATCGAACTCGGGCCTGAAAGCAGCTTACTTTGTCCCAAGCCAATTGTTCTTCCCATTCGCCCTGGCAATCCCCTTGATCACTCGTTCAATCGCAGCGCCACTCGGGTCCCGTGTCGTTCGGAAGGTGAGCTCCCCGGGGCCCAACCGCCGAATCGCTCGACGAATCTTTTTTGGTATGTGTAACTTGCAAAAGTCCAGCATGCAGTACCTATTAGCATCCTGCTGATAAGTTCGGTAAAAGCGCAACCGAAGGGCCGACCTTTTCTGCATCTCTGGCATCAGAAGACGGTTCTGGTAGGAGACGGCGATGCAGCCGATATACGCCTGTAGGGTATAGAACTCATCCGTCCACTCTCGAGAAGCATAGTAGTTACGGGACATGCTGCTCCTGATGAAGTCCTGAGTCGAAAGTGAGTAGTGTGGTCCAACGGATAAAACTCAATACAATCACGCAATGACCCAGGTTCGAATCCCGGTGGCTCCATTTCACAAACTCTCTCCTTACCACGATTCGCTGGTCCGTCAGATCGCTGGCTGATATCCCGAGGATCTCCTCAGCAGTGTCTGACTCCTCATCAGACGGCTCCCGTTCCTGGGTCGAGTCCGAAGGGGACTCTCTGGCCGCCATGGGTCAGAGCACAGCAACACAACTTCCCTCGAGACGATCTCATCCACCATCTCTTGAGCATGCTTTCCTCGGAGACTTGCTGCTCCCCATACCCCACTCACCGACATCACCGAGCCGGGTACTTGTCGTCCCATCCTCCTCGCCACCCGATAGTAAACTAGCTCAACGCCCGTTGCTCACAGAAACACAACCATTCAGGCTATGGAGGTCTCTCCGCAGCTTCAATTAATTTCTCTACCTCATGCCGAATCTTTTCATCGTTCGATTGGCTCAGTGTGTGCTGGATAAGGACCGTGCCACACTCCAGCTTGAGCGCTCCTGCCTCCAAGAGAGCGAGGCTTTCTGACACCTCTAGCTCCCCCAGTGCCACTAACTGATAGACGCATCTGTTGATTTGGTCCAACACAGCGGCAAAAAACGCGCTTCGCTCCGCCGATTCCAGCCGATTGATCGCTCTATACACCGCAAGAAGCTGCACCCCTTTGAACTCCATCACCACGGCCGTTTCAGCGAGCACACGGCCGAGCCCCTCTGCCAATTGGAGATTTGAAAAACCCGCCTTGCTGTAGGTAATAAAAATGGAAACCACCTGCGCCACACTCAGAAGTTCCCTCTCGGCATCTTGCATTTCCTCAACGGATATTCTCCCGCATGCTATCCCATAATACCGTTGGAAAAGCCCCTCGTGAAGTATGCTGTTTCGCAAGAGACACTTGGGCAGCTCTACAATCTCGAAGGGTCTCACTTCCCCAGGCTCGACCTCCGCGTCTGCCAACTTGTCGACGAATCTTTGCACGCACGCACAGTCAAGCGTTTTGAGTCGGTTCCCTGTGAACCTTGAGAGGCCAATCAAGAGAGTTGCCACATCAGAGGGTCGCAGGCTGTTGATGTCGCCGACGGCCACGTCAAGAGCTACTCTGGAGAAGGCCAGGCGGGAGTCATCAGTACAGCCGAAGCGAGTGACGGCATCCACGAAGGCGACGATCTCCCGACCAGTAAAGTCACGCAGGATATCGATCACGCGATCGATCATACCATGAACAACGTCTTGGGAGATACAGCCGTGCCGGTGACAGATACGCAAACCCTCTAGCGATTTCGGCAGGTCGATATTCCTGCGTCCGGGTCCGAAGGTAAGCGAGAAGCAACCAGAAAACGTTGGTATCGCAGTGCATGCCCGTTTTGAGGATGGCAGTCGAATAGGTGTCGCAGAAGGAGAGGAGCGCCGACTGACGACAAACACTCATACCCGATCGCTTGCGTCAAGATAGACGAGCGCGAAGAAGCATCCACTGCTCAGCGAAACCGCGTGAGGGACGAGGTTGCTATGGCGAGACTGCCTCCAATGCGACTCGCGGCATGCGCGGATTGAAATAGAAAAAGGAAAAGAGTTAGACCTGATACTATTGAGGTATTCAATCACTTGTAGTTACAGTGAAACAGAGATGAACACCAGTATAAGGTTATTACCATGTAAATCCAATATTACTATCCTAGGTCGTACGGCATAAAAGCCGAAAAAAGAATCCCAAAAAGAATAAAACTAAAACTTATTATATTACAGTAAGACGGACGCAAGGTGTTTAATTCAGTATATAGTCGAAGATTGAGAGTGTGTGCTATTCCAAAACACCGAGCGCCTCGAGTCACCCGAATACTTTCTTGAAGAAGCGCTACGCTAAGAGGAAGTCCCGACCTACTTCCCTCTTTGGCCAGTGGTAAACAGGCCTCAGGACCAATGCTGTCCGTGGGAAGGCATTGGCGCCTGACCGCTCGGCAGTTTTTGAGCGAGAGGGACGTTTCGATAAAATACTCAGGAAATTCCTACCCCAGCCGGATGCCGGTCGTAAGCCAGCTGAGCTTCGAGTTTGCAAACAGGCCAGCACCAGGGACGACCAGAAATCGATGAATTGCCCTCTACTACAGTACTACCCCCGGAACAGTCTTAGTCCAGAGTCCTCGCAGACCGTCTTTCTTCCCACCGTTGTCCTTCGCACCACGATTGAACAGCTCTTTGGCGACGGGTATGAGAAATTCCGAGCGGATGAGTTGCTCACAGCGGAGCGACGAAGCGGCCAGGGAGGCGAGGGCTGAGGGGGAAGGAGAGAGCCTGGAGGATACTTCAGCGGGAGGGGCCGTACAGAGGTTTGTTAGAACGGGAAACAGGCAACATGCAAAAGTGGGGCCGCTATGCCGCGTGGTGGCGAGACGAGAACGGCGGTCGTCGTCGAACTATTGAAGCAGCGACTAAGTACTGAGTGCGGTCTCTAATCACGCGGCAAAATGGCCCCACTCTTGCATGTTGAATTGCTCATTCGTACGTCTAACCGATGGTTAAACCCATTCTGACGGTCTCGCGTCGAGACAGTCCGCGGGAACACGGCCGTGGTCGGATTTTGAAACATACGAGCGTCGATTGTTGGCCTCATCTTAGCATCACAGTATTCATTTCTCTGTTTAATACTGATATGGAAGAGCGCAAGAACAGGCCTCAGCGGGACCGCACCACCCACTCACCGTGACTCGACATGAATTTGGACTTCTTCTTCGCTACATGGTCCTGTATCGCTATGAGCACGCTGATGAAGGAGACATCGGATCTGAGGCCGCACGCTACGATGGGGGCCGACTGATGAGCTCCCCACCTGTCGTTGAGCGAGATGCAAGCTTGGAAAGCACGAAGCAACTCCGACTCTGACAACTTCACGTACATCAACGCTAAATCTCCCGCTGAAGACACGTTAATTACCAACGCTAGCTTCCACTACTCACCTAAGAGCTCCATAAGCGCCTTGGCGACAGCATCGCCGGGCTCTCCACTCATGTCCACTAAAGCACCGAGGGCGGCCGTCAGGTCTTCTGCGGGGAAGGGTCTGCCAGTCGTCGAGTTTATTTGAATATTGAACGCGTGAAATACTTCTGAATTTTCCTTCGCTCCTCTCCGATGAACTCCTGTGCTCTGTTGAGGTCGTTAGTCCGCAAGCAGGCCTCGAGCTTCGATCGCATCTCGGAGACGACAAGATGGGGCATGCGGGTGTCCTGATGGCGAAACTCTGCTGGCGAAAGGTATCGGAGCGAGTGATGACCGAATGGTGCTCTCCCAAGTTGGGATGGCAGCATTCGGGGAAGAATTTGGGAGTCCCAAAACCGCACCTCGTCCTCATCGTCGAATGAGTCCTGTCTACGGCTAGTGGATGGAACTGCCGTGGTAGAACGGCACGAGGGGATCTTGCGGCGTCCAAGACATGATGAAAGACGGTTTCGTAACATAACTGAGTCCGCGGTGTAGTGTCATGCAGGCGACGCTGGTCAAAGGCCTATAGTACTGCTTCGCGGTAGCTTACACGAAAGTAACTGAAACAGATGCGCAACGAAGTGCGTAACGACCGTCCGATTCGGACTAAAGGGTGTTTCAAAACCTCGTGAGCAAATTTGGGTACGTGCAAGTCGGTGCCCTGTGAGAGTTTCGAATCAAATTTTTTGGGTAGTATGGACAACATCCCCACCAATCGGCATGCCGGATTTCGTCGATTTACGTGGCTGGCGACGGAAGATATGACCATTGAACGCGCTTTCGGATGTGGCTGGCTCAGACGACTTTCGATTAACTCAGAGCCGAAATGCTGATGGGAGGGTCGAAATGGCATGACGTTTTGCAACTCAGTGCGCTGAGACACAGTTGCTGAGCGAATCAAAAGTCGTCTGAGCCAGCCACCTCCGAGAGCGCGTAGATTGGCCATATCTTTCGTCGCCAGCCACGTAGTTCGACGAGATTCGCCATGCCGCTTGATGGGGACCCTGGGCATAAGCCACAAAAAATTTACCCGAAACTCTTGCAGGACACTGACTTACGCGTACTCAAAAGTGCTCACGAGGTTTTGAAACACTCTTTACTGACAGCGACTTTTGCGTCTGCTGATCCAGCCGAACACGACGTGGGCTCTCTGAGAGCTTCTCGTCCGCGGTGGGGACTCCCCACCCTATGGTGCCCTCGAAAAGATTCCAAGTTGTTCATGGAGGATCTACGGGCTGTTCAATAGACAAGCGCGAATCCGTTCCCTTGACGTTCTTGCTTGTTCGAGTAACATGGTGGATGTGCATCTGCGTGCTGGTGTACGCAGACACAAGACGAAGAACTAAGATCCTTCCAGCGGCTTATGTTGTGTTGAACAATGCCTCAGGAACGTTCCTAGAGCGGGAATCGTGCTCCGTTCAGGAGAGCTTTACATACTACGCGATTGAATATAATTTAGTACGTAGAGCGATTGACTATAATCCCCGTGACCTTCGTTTTTCCGTTGACAGAGGCATTCACTTCAGGAATCAAAGATTGTTTTTTATGCTAGTACTAGCCTTAGAGGACAGTGGTCGGTAGCGAGTCTCCTTGGCACCGTCCCGAGGAACGAACCACTTTGCGAAGGCGACATCCTTGAGGCTGTCACGCGCCACGAAATTCTCAGGCATGCTGACAGCTTTCCTGAGAATTCCGTTCCCAAGAACGTTCCCAGCGTCTCCTGAACAATCCTGGGAACGTTCCCAAGGCGAAACACTAACCTGCGGTTTACTCCAGACCTGGACCAACTCAGTCCAGCCAATTCAGTTAGTATATCTTTCTATACTTCGTGCCCCCTTGACTAGAAATTCGTTCTCTCATTGTCACTTCTGCCAGCTCATCCATGACTGCTGTTCTACAGCGAAAAAGGCAGGATAGCGCTCGCCGAGCACAACTCAGGGGTTCCACATGTGGCTCGTGCCCGAGGAAAAGTTTTCCAGTCGTAGTTCGGTCTTCCGTGACCAATGCTGCCTCATATGAACTCTCTGAGGTTATTCATTCTCGGTGGCATCAGTGTGATCTGCCATGCTGGTGATCTGGTGGGGGTCGAGTGGTTGGTCGGTAAGGGTTCTACTGGTAACGAGTACTATTTAGCGCCTACGAAAGGTGAATTGAGGGGTGAGACTCTGATAGTGGAACAATCCGGTGGAGCCGTAGGCCCATTCACAACCTGGAACCGTTACCTTACTGGATACAAGGGTATCCCAGAAGGCCTTGTGGAGTACGCCTCGGTGTATGTAGTCGATGAGAATAACCGTCAAGAGAAGTATGAAGTCGCCGTCAATAGCAACAAACCAAAGAGCTCATGCTTCGCGGGGATGGAGACTCCATCAGGGAGCAGCGTGGATCAGAAGGTCCTCAATGATATCAACGCTATATGCAAAAACAACGGCTTCCGCATCCACAAAACTCGTGAATATCCGCTTCCCACCGGACGTTATTCCGGAGCCCTCGACCCCGAGCACAGCCTCGAGCTGAACTTCGAAGATGGCATACCAGTCAACGCATCGCTGAGTGGCATCAAGGGTGACACGTTGAACTTCATGTCCTTCGGCCACCTCTTCGTCTACGCCCATGTCGAGGGTTCTGACCGTGTCGAATTGGTCCTTCCTTCGCGCGGAGTTGACAGCTCACAACATTACGGAGAAGGGCGCGTCGGGCGCGGGAATATGAAAGCATGGGATAATGAGAAGAATCGACGTAAGGCTGCACGCCGTCTACGTAAATTTGCGAGAGCCTAGTACACCATGCTGGGGTGGCACTGGACACATGATGGAGCAATCGTTTTTCGTATCATCCGATTCTGCCGCTAGCCGGCTCGGTCACACATGACTTTTTTCTACCAAAATTGATGAAAGCTTTGTTAATTACCCGGTAATTCACCGTCCTCTACAGCTGCCATTCATGTTGCACGATGTTAGCGATGTTCTGATGTGATAATGACTGTTGAGTTACCGTTTTGTAGGACCCTTGTTGCGAAGGTCCCATCCGATACGCTGTGCTACTACACCATTTTCCGGTCAAATGAAATATTTTTTCGGTCAAATTGAATCCAAGATTCAGCGAATGCTATTCAGCGAACTCTACTCGTTGTGATCCCAGAGTCAGCG
>JABANP010000303.1:0-61986 GCA_013115135.1 Perkinsus olseni | reverse complement strand
CATGACTAATCCAAGCAACTGGAAGTAATCTATGCAACTTGTGCTAATCTATGCTGGTAACGCAAATCCAAGCAATGCCACGTATTCTATGCTAATCGGCTATGCCATGCAACCTGGGCCCTGCGCTTAGATTTACACGCTACTAATTAAGGACAGCGGAATCACACTAGAGCCTTGTGGGTTGGTGTATTAATTAGCAATACCACAAGTAATTTGCAATGAAACAGTTAGTTGGGTAGCTTTTCCCCAGAAATGGTATACGCTCTCGCAGGGAGATCAAGACTCTGCGCAATTCGAGCACCCACACATCAAGAACTCGTACATCATGGGACATGCGAGTCTCGCTCATAGAATCACAAGAGCGGGTGATATTCACTGCTGCTATCGCTGGAGACACTCGCTTCAGAGCAATCATCAACATGCTCCGACAAGTGAGAGCCTGACCATATCAGAAGTTCGATTATAACGTAGTGATACTAGGTAGTCTCGAAACGATTTGGTAAACCAGCACAACGACGTTGTTCTGTTGTGCCACAGTCGTGGCAACGTGGATTCCTCTGTGGCTCAACGTGGATTCCTACCCGTTTCCTCAATCTCTTCCATAGGCGAATCAACTACGTGAGACTGAGTGGGGAGACGCAGCGGTTGATATTCATTAGTCCTGTCACTCGACTCCTGCTCTTCGCAAGACGATTCATCCTCTGAGCATTGACGGTCTATGCGCGGATGCCGGATGAATCACTCCGATTAGCTTACCTTCGGAACTATCTGAGCCGCCATTAAGCGTAACATAGTCATCGTCGCTCGATACATCCGTACCAGATAGAAGCGAGCCGATGCCTGTCAGGAAGGTAGCCAGTGCTGCACTAAAACTTGTGAAAGATTGATGGTCGTACTTGATTCGCCGTCTGAAAGATTTCCTGCGTTATTTACAGAGCTGTCGGTCAATTCTCCATCTGAAAGATTGTCGTTCTTTTGAGCATATGATTCGCGCCATGCATAGGATTATACTCACCATCCTGTGGAATTGACACTGCAGAGTTGTATCGACCTAAAACCCCACGATTCCGTGCAGTTGCTCGTCCACGCCGCAAGCCAGCCATTCTTCTATTTTCTGGGATGTACCTAAGGGTGCCTAGTAAGTTACTACTAGTAGTAACAAAGTATAAAGCCGATGTTCTTCTCTCACGGTGGCCGGCTTTCTAAGTAGGTTTCCACCGCATATCCGTGCCCACAGCATCCCCAGTCACGGTACTCCTTACAAGTACAGCTAGGAGGGATCCTCTGACGGCCGAACCCTGTCTGCTGTTGTTGAGGCGAGACTGTGACGAGGTAGTAACAGAAATATAGTCTCATGACCTCTGCCAAAGTCAAATCACCATCTGAAAAGTAATACAAATTCCCGAAGAGATGTCATTTAGAGACGGACGGTCCGGCACGGACCTCCTTCGAGCTCATCCAGCAAAATCCCTCGGAGGAAGACCTGAATAGTCTCTCTCATTTCGGCATCGGTTTGCTGCCCCGGCGAACGGTTATTTGGGAGCAAGAAATATCGTGTTCCAACGTTGTTTTCCACCATATCAGGTATCATAGCTGTGACCTATAGAAATCGCGTCAAGCGGGAGAGCCTTCTGAGACATCAAGCGAGTTAGCACTTACCTCTGCAACGCACCCACGTTGATGGAACTTAGTTCCCCGAAGCTTCATATCGTTCTTGTATTCCACTGCATTGATAGTTTCTGGCCTCCTCACGTAATGTTGAGGGCTCGATAGTTTGAGCGACGTTACAACCTAGCCGTGATCATGTTCAACACTAGCGATACCAGTGTACAAGCAGTCAGAAGACGTACTTTGCGAATTTTTGCCGCGAAAGCAGGCATGTTTAGCCGCTGACTCCCCATGATCCGTGTATGCGTTTTGTGAAAAGACTCTACGATGTTTGTTAGGACCTGACACACCTCAGCGATAGACCTACGAATCGTGTGACACGATTCACAGAAGAACGGAGCTGGCAGACATGTATACAGAATGTGTACTGCAGACAGTACGCCAGAAGGGGGGTTACTACCTGATTTCCAACAACACCTTCATTCGTTATGGCTATATTAGGATAACCATACTGTTCGGTGTCTAAAGTCCTCCTAAGATATTCTCCGCCTCGGGGAGAAACGCCAGTGACGGCGTCGACCATGGTGTCGGAGATTAAATCGTACAGGGCATCGGTAGGAGATGCGTGCAACCAGTACTTATGGCGCTTCACCTAGCGCAAAACTGGTTCAAAATTCTTCCCAATATTCCAAACGCTTACGATATTGAAGCCTTCACCGAGAGTGCTCTTATTGTCCTTCAGGTTTTTGGTTAAGTGGAAGTAACAACGTGCTGACAGTCGGAAGTTGAATAACCCTCAGGTTCAGATTGAGCTTACCATTCCTCACGCTTGGGAGGACCTCGCGGCATGCTTTGAGAGCACCTTGATGGGCGTCGTGAACACAGAGGTTCACGACACTTTGCAGTGTACTCTCACCCAACGTCAAGGCTTTGACCAACGTGTCTAGGTGTACCAACAGATGATAGTACACGTCATAGCACTCCTCGTTGATGATAGCCATGAAGAAAGGGACGAAGGTATGCCTATATTGGCGACGAGAAGGATCGAACCTAAAAGTTGAAGCTACAGCGACAGACATCCAGCGAAAGCTGCTACCATATTCTCGATGACCCGACCCATGCGACTTTCTGGCTCCCGCGAATTATTTTGTTCTGTGCATCCATGTATAGCGGGAATCCCGAGGGCATAGAGCGTATGAACCAGAGTAATGAAGCAAGCATACCTGGTTTTCACATTACAGCGCCTTCCCATTCTTTACCATATCTTACTTGCCCCGCCGATCATACAGGCGAAGTTGTCTCCCCAGTACCCGCCGTGGAACACAAACTCTCTTGCGGGTATCTTATCTTCTCTGATGTAGTCGATGAGATCCTGGCTTATACGGGAGTCTTCAAATCTCTCTTCGAGCTCGAAGAAATTGCCGACCGGGTGTAGGCCCACGTCGCGTCTTCGTGGGAGCCCAGATATTATATTTTGTACCTGGAGTAACGCGCTGCCAAGCTGTACGACTCACAGCAGTTCTACTCTACTTGGTTGCGCGTGATTCGGCCGCATTCAACATAGTCGGGGAAATCCTCAACCAAGTGGTTGAAAATATCACTCGCTGTCTTTCCCCATCTTGAAGCCTTATCGACGATGTACGAGACGATTTTCCGCGGATGGCGAGTCCTGTTCCGCTGACGTAGAATATCCCCGTGCTCCCCTGAAGAGCGAAAGCCTAGTAGCTGGCAGGAGCCCTGGAACCCAATACCTGCGGTAAAGACGGCAACGTGATCGCCATTGTGTACCAGCTTCCATTTCTTCTTGCAAGCGAGATGATCTCCGCAGTAATAAACTTCGTAGTTATCACGGCGATACGATAGCAAAGCGACCTCATCCAGTTGGAGGCGGTCGAGGGCTGTTTTGAAAAAGTTGGATCCGGTGGGGATTCCGTGGATTTCGTTCTGCTGCTGCCAATTAAGGTGGCGGGGCATGATGGATTCACCGGCAAATCGATCTGAACGAGTGAATCACAACGCTTAATTGGGCTCTGTGAATCGGCGTTGTCTTAAACGGTTGTATGTGCCTTTATTGTTGCGACTCGTATCTCCCGCCGCTAATTCTTTGCACCAGAGCAAAATCGTCAATCGTCCGCCTGTCACAGCGCTTCGGACAAGTTCGATCTGCACTTGCCTTGTAGCTTTCGTCAGCAGCAATTGAGGAACCCTTGCTAACGAAATTGAGGAACCCTGAATTTTACTAACGCGAGTTGGCCGCCACACTCCTTAATTTACCACGGACTGAACTCAACGGCGGTAAGAGAAAAAACAAAGTTCAATCAGACCTCATTGCTGGGGCGAGCCACTATAATCCAATGCCTCGGATTGTGATCAGTTTCGATCCGAAGGCTGTTACATCCGGAGACACCCGGAGGCGTATTCAACCACTTACAAACGTGCTTCTCTTTCAGCAGGATCTTGGCCGTATCACATGCTTGAAGAGGATAAGTCCCCAGAAAGCTAAGCTTGTTAGTTCTACTGAGTCGGCCAGGAGGGTACACCACCACTCGGATGTGGCAGTCGTCGCTGAAAGCTGATTCAACCTTCAGTCCAACTGTTCCGTCGCCCTTCCACTTCGCAACGGCGTTAATCGACATACTTGCCTTCGATTTCTTCGAGGAGGGGAAACTTTCTGCTGACTTGCCGGTACTTCCGTCGTCCTCCGCCACCTGAAGTGCATGAGATGAGCTGAACCATGCACTCGCCTCGGAGTCCAACTCGCTGGCTCACCTTCCGCTTCTTGGAAGTACTCTGACTGGCACTAACAGCGCCTGGGGTTTCCGCGGTCGCCGTCGAGGAGGGTCCTTCCTCCGAGGAGGGCAGAGACGATGGTGAGAACCGGAAACAAGGCCTGAACGCAGAAAGAATCCACAAACAAAAAAGCTCTACCCAAGAAAACTTTTCATTGTGAACAGATCGCCAACGCAATGGCTTACACAGTTGACCTCAAGGTCGCGGACGACTTCGAAGGAGGCACTGTTGAACTAGGAGTCGTCACTATACGGGTTGACGCAACAGAGCGGGGCGACTGTGAGATTCCGACGTCACGCATCTGAAAAAAGACGAGCGCCTATGCCGTGTTATATCGATGCCCTAGTTTCGCACGACTATTGAGTTAGTAGTATCTACGGGAGACTCACTCCTTCTTGGCCTTTCAGGTATGATACTTGAGATTCAAGGTCATTGATTTTCTCGAATGCGCTTGCCTGAAATAGCACTATTGGACGACATTGCCGACTCGACACTTGGTCGTGACAATTGCATGATAGCACACGGAAGCCTACTCTCGTTTTCTGCAGATCATCCATGATCGTCTTAGTTTCATTCTCTGCACGTTCTTGCTGTTCCTGATATACGGTGGGGATATTGAGTTAAATTAACTTAATTGCGGAGCGAGCGAAGCGAGCGGAGCATATACTGTCACTTCTGCGCTTTTTTGTGCGTTCGTTCGTTCGTTCAAATTATTTCTCCACGACTATGTCGATTGAACTCGCGAGGCACATACTATTCGAAAGCTCGCGGTTTCCGTATTCTATTACGAATCGCCAAATATTTAAATACGAAATCGCCATTATCCCTGTTCTACCGAGCAAAACCGTCGTGGACCGTTGTAGATGAACCCGAAAAAATACGGAAAAAAGCCCGGGCTGGGGTTCGAACCCGAGACTTTGTGCCGAGCTACGCCTTTTTCGTTACGAAGGCCTAGTTAATTAGGTATGATTATGACATTACATAAGTGTTCCGTTACGGAACTTCCGTATGAACAACGGCGTTGTTACAATGCCTCGAGGAGATATAGAAACCACAAATACCACCTCAGCAGATTTCAATTGTTCTTTCGCTTCCGCGGCCTCCGCCTGCGCATGATCCCTTGAAGCGGTAAGTTCTGTGATTCGCTCCTGAGAAGTATTATAATTCCGTACGAACAACGCCTCGAGGAGATATAGAGATCACTCATACCACCTCAGCAGATTTCAATTGTCCATGGGCTTCCGCGGCCTCCGCCTGCGCACGGTCTCTTGAAGCGGTAAGTTCTGTGATTTGCTCCTGAGAAGTATTATAATTCCGTATGAACAACGCCTCGAGGAAATGTAGAAACCACAAATACCACCTCAGCAGATTTCAATTGTCTCTGGGCTTCCGCTGCCTCCGCCTGCGCACGATCTCTCGACGAAGTTAGTTCTGCGATTTGCTCCTGAGAAGTATGATAATTCCGTACGAACAACGCCCCGAGGAGATATAGAAATCACCCATACCACCTCAGCCGATTTCAATTGTCCCTGGGCTTCCGCGGCCCCCGCCTGCGCACGATCCCTTGAAGCGGCAATTTCTGTTATTTGCTCCTGAGGAGTATTATAATTCCGTATGAACAACGGCAAGGAGATATAGAAACCACAAATACCACCTCAGCAGATTTCAATTGTCCCTGGGCTCCCGCTGCCTCCGCCTGCGCACGATCTCTCGACGAAGTTAGTTCTGCGATTTGCTCCTGAGAAGTATGATAATTCCGTACGAACAACGCCCCGAGGAGATATAGAGATCACTCATACCACCTCAGCAGATTTCAATTGTCCATGGGCTTCCGCGGCCTCCGCCTGCGCACGATCCCTTGAAGCGGTAAGTTCTGTGATTTGCTCCTGAGAAGTATTATAATTCCGTATAAACAACGGCAAGGAGATATAGAAACCACAAATACCACCTCAGCAGGCTTCAATTGTCCCTTGGCTTCCGCGGCCTCCGCCTGCGCACGGTCTCTTGAAGCGGTAAGTTCTGTGATTTGCTCCTGAGAAGTATTATAATTCCGTATGAACAACGCCTCGAGGAAATGTAGAAACCACAAATACCACCTCAGCAGATTTCAATTGTCTCTGGGCTTCCGCGGCCTCCGCCTTCGCACGATCTCTCGACAAAGTTAGTTCTGTGATTTGCTCCTGAGAAGTATGATAATTCCGTACGAACAACGCCCCGAGGAGATATAGAAATCACCCATACCACCTCAGCCGATTTCAATTGTCCCTGGGCTTCCGCGGCCCCCGCCTGCGCACGATCCCTTGAAGCGGCAATTTCTGTTATTTGCTCCTGAGGAGTATTATAATTCCGTATGAACAACGGCAAGGAGATATAGAAACCACAAATACCACCTCAGCTGCTGAGGCCCGCTGAGGCTCAGCAGATGTCAATTGCCCCCTCCGTCCCTCGACCCCTGCCTCATACAATCGGTTTCTCGTCTTCCTGGCCCGCTCCCGACGCATTGCAGACGACGTTTTCTTAACCATAATATTATGACTGATAATATACCAGGCTCTGCTACACAGCTCTGAAACCTATAGTCCACATAGACCCAAACGAGGAGTCCTCCTTTGCATCCATAGGGTAACCTCCACGGTGGGCGCGGCGCCCAGAGCGCCCCACCTCATATGGTCGCGGCCCTCCTCCCGATTGACGATGACTACAAAACCTCAGCCAGAAGGCATGGAAACAATCACTATGCCCAGGGCAGAGTCAGTGACTGAGGGCCTCAGTCCTTTTGCGTGATTCATGCGTGTCCTCTACAGTTAGACAGTCATATGATCGATTAGGTTGATGAATCTGAGAAGCAAAGTGAGATAGACAACCGGAAAATTGAGACGACAGGTTAGACTCCGTGAAAAGGTCAGACTCAGGTCGCCAGAAGGAAGGTTAGACGCTCCGTAGTGGCCTAACACTATCCCAGAGACGACAGGTCTGACTCAGTGAAGAAGTCAGACTCAGGTCGCCAGAAGGAAGGTTAGACGCTCCGTAGTGGCCTAACACTATCCCAGAGACGACAGGTCTGACTCAGTGAAGAGGTCAGACTCGGGTCGCCAGAAGGAAGGTTAGACGCTCCGTAGTGGCCTAACACTATCCCAGAGACGACAGGTCTGACTCAGTGAAGAAGTCAGACTCAGGTCGCCAGAAGGAAGGTTAGACGCTCCGTAGTGGCCTAACACTATCCCAGAGACGACAGGTCTGACTCAGTGAAGAGGTCAGACTCGGGTCGCCAGAAGGAAGGTTAGACGCTCCGTAGTGGCCTAACACTATCCCAGAGACGACAGGTCTGACTCAGTGAAGAGGTCAGACTCAGGTCGCCAGAAGGAAGGTTGGACGCTCCGTAGTGGCCTAACACTATCCCAGAGACGACAGGTCTGACTCAGTGAAGAGGTCAGACTCAGGTCGCCAGAAGGAAGGTTGGACGCTCCGTAGTGGCCTAACACTATCCCAGAGACGACAGGTCTGACTCAGTGAAGAGGTCAGACTCAGGTCGCCAGAAGGAAGGTTGGACGCTCCGTAGTGGCCTAACACTATTCCAGAGACGACAGGTCTGACTCAGTGAAGAGGTCAGACTCAGGTCGCCAGAAGGAAGGTTAGACGCTCCGTAGTGGCCTAACACTATCCCAGAGACGACAGGTCTGACTCAGTGAAGAGGTCAGACTCAGGTCGCCAGAAGGAAGGTTAGACGCTCCGTAGTGGTCTAACACTATTCCAGAGACGACAGGTCTGACTCAGTGAAGAGGTCAGACTCAGGTCGCCAGAAGGAAGGTTAGACGCTCCGTAGTGGCCTAACACTATCCCAGAGACGACAGGTCTGACTCAGTGAAGAGGTCAGACTCAGGTCGCCAGAAGGAAGGTTGGACGCTCCGTAGTGGCCTAACACTATCCCAGAGACGACAGGTCAAGCTCAAACCATCAGAAGAATTGTTACATGGTTCTAAATTAGAAGTTCTAATCCTTGGACACCCCAACCCGGAAGAGGATAAGCGGCTTATCATAAGCCACACAGGTATTATAGTTGCGAAATAGCGAAGCGCCAATCCCTTCCATGATGGCCAGCAATCTCTCGGAGAGATTCTCTCCATTACTACGGCGTAGTAACTACGCCCTCGGGAAGTGGTTCCCCCTTACTACAATCCACTGGAAGTACGGCAATAACCACAGCAATAACACCATGAATCATGGTCCATGATATCCTGAAAGAACCGTAAGTCGCGAGTGCAGGATGCGTAAGGCGTACGCCGACGTCCGTGGCCATACTTGTCAACGTATTCCAGAAGAGCGTCTCCCACTGCATGATCCCCATTTCAGATTCCCAATCATCGCTTGCTGCAGCCGAACTATCCATTGAACATGCGCAGTAGGAGACAAGCGCGCGCCACGGCGATCGATTCGGTGGCTGCTGTGAGCGCAACTTGTATTCGACTAACTATTGCTAGTTTCTCAACTCGCGTTCCAGCCACCGATCATCTAGTATCTGTGCTTTGAGTACTTTAGAGGTCCTGCGCACTAGAGGAGAGGTATCATTGATCCGGGATTGAGGGAACTCAACAAGATAACTTGAGCCAAGATGGCTACAGATACCTCTCCTCTAGTGCGCAGGACCTCTAAAGTACTCAAAGCACAGATACTAGATGATCGGCTATGAGAACAAAAGCGCACGCCCGAAAGCGCTCGCATATTGAATTGAATTGAATTGAATAACGGATTGCCTAAGGCATTCGTTTGAAATTTGTAGACCGTGGTTCGTGTCCTGAATCAGGGACCCTCGGGTTCAAAGTATTGGTAAGGTGTCGTCTTGAAACCGACGCTCACCCCGTGCTGCCTAGCGAAATAGAGCTTTCATGTAAAGCCAGTTATACTGTCTGGATGCACAACGCAGTTTGCGTGGGAGGCTCCCGCTGGAACACTACTCTCGGAGTACACTCGTGGCGGTCTCCGCTAGCCCCAGTCTGGGGCCCCCAGAGAAGCCAACTAATCGACCCGACAAGCGTTTCAATGTCACTTGCAAACTTTGCAATGCAAAGAAGTAAGTTCGATGGATGGAATCCAACCCTCCCTCTCAACTTGGGAGTCGGAATACCGCAGCGGAAACGTTAAAGGTGGCATGACGTACTCAGCACGTACACCACGTATACCTTGAATTTGTCCACCGAGAGTCTCCATCAGAGGCTGTTGCTCAGCCACGGTTGTAGAAACCTCAAACTTGAAACTATCAGGATGAAGGAACAACGAGTTTCGTACAGTCCATCGACAGTAAAGCACGCATTCACATTTATCAGGACTCCTGATGCATGACCGTATCTGTATATTACACAGTACAACATTCCTGCCACCCTGGAAAGTGTATGACGTTCAACAGACACAACCCTCTGATTATTTTCTTGCGAGCTCGCTTCGCTCGCTCGCCTAATCTAAGCATTAGATGCATGGCTTAAACGACGCAGTTTATTGCATAGATTAACAAGTATTGCTTAGATTTGAGGGGTTGGCTTGGATTTGTATGATTTGCATAGATTAGATAAGCTTGCATAGATTAGACCAATTTTGCAGCGGGCAGCGTGAATGATGCATAGAATAGTTAGTCGAATCATTGCGACTGGTCAAGACTCAATAACTGGGAAGGTTTAACCCCTCTGGAACATGATGGGAGTATTCCGTGAGGGAAATTACCTCTGAAAAACGCTCAAGGGAACTGGCGAAACAGCGTAGCCCTACGCTAGCGGCTAGCCAGAAGACGACTTCCCTGCTAGCCACTGCGACAGGACGTTTTCAGTTGCTCGCTGTCTCCGATCCAAGACTATATCCAATGCTGCTCCCGCGAACCCAACAACTCGCACAATATAGTCGACCAGTGGGCTCCTGCGAATCAGACTCGTGATCAGATCGATTGAGACAAAAGCACGGTCTGTTTGATCTCAGTTCCACGAGGAAGTTCCTCTCTGCGAGGTGACGGCGACGGCTCGGGACCTGTCCCATGCCCTGTTCGAATCCATCGTTGTTGCAGGATTGGTCCGGCACAATTCCTCGGAGCCATCTTGTGCATCGTCCTTGGCCTTGCAGATGTCCGCTGAGGGCCGTCGTATTATCGTTTCATAGTCATTGTGGAGATCTGGAACTTTTGGGGACAAATTTCGGCGTGCCAGATAGAACTCAATGTCAGATGATACAGGCCTAGCGCCTAGGCTTACAGAAGCGCGCAACCTATGGTACGGTCCTACTAGGACCGTCCTAGGCTGGGATCGCCTAGGACTCCGACCCATCCGACAAGACACCTGTGGCTTCGTGTCATAGTATGATAATCATACCAGTCGTAGAATGTGAACAATTTGATACTATCACTTGCGCGACCAGGCTTTTGTTGCAATATACCTATGAGAGTATCCCAGGATGGGCCCGATGCTGGTTACCCCTTGTCATTCTGACCAGCCTACTACACTCGAGGTCCGTACTTTGGCAACACACCTTTATCAACACCGGTACAGCGTTTATTATAGATGAAAACAACACGAAAAATGTGGGTGGTCGTCTTGACCACTCTGATATCTTCGACCTTCTAGGGGTGGTATTCACCCAGGCCTGAGGCGTGAAAGATAAAAGCACGGTTGTGGGTGAACGAAGTGTACCAGAAGGGGTCTGCTATTCCATCCCTGACAGGGATTCCCTGTGGACACGGTTTCTTGTATCACGACTTCTCTTCTGCCTGATACAGAACCCAAATCCGCCAGGCATTGCAGCAAGGGCGGTTGACTTTCGAGTTGCTCAACGGTCCTCTTACAGAGCCATACAGGACTCCTGTATCGCCATTCACCTCATCGGATTCACCGAGGCTGCGAGTTGCAGGAACCACTAAGCGCGAGTATCAGGCCAACTCACCTTTGCGCTTGTCTATGGCGTCTCGGATATCGTGTGGACGGGAAGTATCTAAGGAACTCTGTTTCAACAGTGTGGGTGTCGGGAGCTCCCCCTCCTCCTTGCGTCTCACCCGGTTTCAAATAAACGCCATACCATAATGGATCGCATACCTATATGGAATAGGATGGCGGGTTCGTCGTTGTAAGTGACCATGATCGCAGCATGCGCCGCATACTATGCGGTATTTCCTTGCAGGAGAATCCAAAGATGAATGCTTCCGCTCGCACAGGAGCGTCGCCATCGTCGTGGCCCGATGTTGTCTCGAGCTTCATAACATGGTCAACAGTCTTCGCCACGGTCAAATCCTTCAACATACCACCGTCCGTTCGCATTTGGAACCCAAACCGCGTACGCGGACCATCAGGACTCAGCTCTTCGGTGATGTTTGCCTGGCAAACTTTGCCATCCAATACCTGGGCCCGTGGCTCACGAAAGTCGCCTGGCGACTGACAGTCGCCGACTGTGGCCCACACTCTCTAGCGTGGGTAGGGCACTCTGCAACTGAGGGTACAGCAGGGCAATCGGCTTTAGCTTATAGAATAAATAGTCCATTCCCTTGAGCTCATTGGTGAGATGCAGGTATAAAATTGATTTTGAAGCTTGTAATATAAGAGAAGGCAATTCCCCTCTGTCTTTCATATGATATATTGTAATTACTGTATGATTATTGTAATTATATTGTAATGTACTCCGACACCAATATCTGTTTCAATCTTACATTCCGGGTGGGACATCACATGAAGGGAACCACTCGCGGAATTGGTAGGAATGTCCTTTATGTGGCAAACGTCGCTAACATACCGAACTTCATTCGGATGATCTGGATGAGTCAAGGCACCATCCTCAGGATGGCATCCTGTGACAGAGTATCTACCAGACCTCCTTTACGTCTACCAATACTCTGCGCGAGCACAGCCTCCGTGAATTCACAGTAATACTTATATTCAGCCTTAGCCAATCCAACCAGTGTTATACCGACGGCTACGAGATGGATTCTCATTTATATAAAGGACTAAAAGATGAGCACCTTCAAACCAGGGCCTGCTTACCAGGCTTCCGGCCGGGATTGCTATCAAACTTCGGGATTCCCGAAGCATCCGTTCCCTTAATAGAGACTGCTTGCAGACTGCCAGCTGCGTTGTTCGGCAAAGACATGGAGCGAAAGCGAGCTTTAGCAACCGAGCACATGACACCAAGTCGCTCCGTTGCTTCACGACAACGACTGGTGAGGGCGCAGGCGAGACTCAAAGCGAGCATGGTGCCCGTTTGGGTCGCTGATCTCTATCAGGTTAGCAATCAGGCAAGTATGTCTGCGAGTATATATGGTTCAGGCTGGTGATGAGGTAGCCACTGCTCATCCCCCTAAGGGTGAACTTAATCGAATGGTATCATACTTCTGCTTTCGGGTTCCCTTCTTTCATGGTTTCCAGCCCCGAAATCCGCCAGTCGACAGATGATTTAGAGTATCGCTTCTCAGCCTAAGGATCTTAGGCCGATTTCTGTAGAGGCCTTAGCGATGCCAACAACGGCGGTCGCACGAGCTCATTGCCTTTCCAATCGATTCGCATCCGATCTTTCGCGCGGGTATCTCTCTCGAGCGCCCCGGGGCGCCACAGATTCCTCATCGTCAACGCCATAGCTGCCACCATCCTCATGACTGTTAACAGCCTCGGTCGCCTCTTCTGCATCGCGTCTGCGCTGTTTTCATCGGCGATCTTCGGTTTGACCATCCACCTGCGGGAAGGACCGTTGATTTCCGACGCCTCCGAACTTGAATATCGATTGGCTAACTCGTCTGATGAGCTGATAATAGGAAAGTCCGACCAAAATGCTGCGGTTTTCGTAGCAGTTTATCCGCAGAAAAAGGTGGGGTTGTGGGTCTGTCTCGGGTGATGTCTCTCATTATGAGAGTCTCATAAGACCTGTGTAATCCTACTGTACATTAAGATGGAGTGTACTCAGGTCGTAGTCGGGTCTGTCGAGTTTGGCCGTATCGCCGGCACGGATCACGTGTATATACCCTGGGTTCGAGTGAGAGATGGCTGGAGAGGCCGAGGGATCGCCACAGAGATGCTGAAGAGGTTCATTGAACTCGTAGGTCTCATGGAGGTTGATGCAATACGATGTGAAAGAATCAGTTTCTGAGGCGTTCGATAGTAGATGATTGCTCCGCTATGTAACCACTCTGTTAAATTAGACATCAACCTGAACACGACTAGGAAGTGTTCCGGGGAGATAAGAGAGTGGCATCATCGTGATCAGATTGGAAACGCGAAACCTCCAGTGAAGTGGATATATATGGATGTGAGCTACGAGAATGGGGCCGCCATCGGGGCGTATAGGAAGGCCGGCTTTGATATTTATGGTACGTCTGGCAATCATCGGAACTTGTACGGGATATCCATCTCTGTAGGTGATGATGATGGTGAACACACCCATGCCGGCTACATTGTTCCCTGGGTCTCCAAGCCCACCGTGGACGATGAGGATGATGGGATAATACCCGTAGTCAGTGAACCACTTCCGTGGTGAAGTACGGGAGTGTACGTATGATTCAATTGGATCCACTGCCTGGCCGGTGCTGTTCGTCCCGCTGTTCTTGTTCATACTCATACTTCTGCTGACTTAGCTGTCCTGTTCGGTGGTCCTGTATCATGATACCGTATCACTGATGAGGGCACTCTGAGATGGAGCTTGAAGTTGTGTTGATCACGCAATGCAATTTCCGTGTGCTACTGTAACACTCCTTGTCCATGACATGACATCAATTTACGTCTCAAAGGGGCTCGTTCGATCAGTTGGTGCTCGATGACCAGTGTTCATCTCAGTGGACGCTCTGGCTGCTAAATGAGCGAGTGGTCATTGACCACTCGCTCATCTAGCGCCAGAGCGTCCGTCAGGCACTGCCCGATGTCACCCGCGGTACAGTCCGATTCTCAGGCAGAGGAATTCATCCGTTATCCTCAGCCGAGGGCAACTCTCGTTACGCGCAGCGCTGCTCAAAGGCGCTACTAGATGCAGGCAGCTCGTTGAGAATCTACGAAGGCGCCCCTGTTAAGAACCTACAGTTGCTCAGCTCAGCGGGTAGAGCACCTGTCCGCCATCAGGTATGGTCGAGGTTCGAACCCCGGCAATCGCACATCAGCACTATTGCATGCACCGGCTCCTCTAGCGGCAGGTTAGGATTTAACTTTAGGTGGGTACCCACACATCCAAGTTCTTCGGACCTACCGAGTAGGTTCTACCCCCTGAGTACTCCCCTCGGCGCACTAAGCTTGCTCCTCACCTCCCACATGCCATCATCTCATTTTCTGGGCGCGCGCTAATTACATTGAGTCCGACCCATCAGTAACGGGATAGTTGATATTGTTATTCTTCAGTTGATGTTGTCATCAATGTTTGACGACAGCTTATCTCCGCCTCCATTGGAGCACCTCAGCTCCGATGATACCACTACCAGTACAACAACATCATCACCCATCTCCACGCCTCCTGATACTGCCCTAGTCCCTCTGCACGGCGTTACCCTTGCAAAACTACTCAGCAACAACGGCGAAGCTTTTTACTACAAAAATGATACTTCGAATTTTCGTATTCACAAGAGACGTGAGAGCGAGCTCCTCTATGCGCTCTCAGAGCCGGTCGACGAACTGGATGAGTTCATCTCGCACTCCTGGAACGCTGATCCTAACGTCGTTCTGTGGACGATGCACTTGCGGGTTAATTTCTGGTTGGCCGTCACCATCAGCGTCATTTGTACCATACTGTTGTCTTGGGGCCTTCGGATGAGCCCTGGATTGAGCACTATCATCGGTATCCTCATCTACGTTACGGTCCTCGCCAGAGGGCACGAAATCCCCTTGAAAATACCGGGAGTCAGGAGACACTCAGAAGCGAAGGTCTTCTTCGATCGCTGTTGCATCGACCAGGTCGATCCGGTACGCAAGGCTGCCGGCATCAGAAGCATCGGGGCCTACCTCAATAAATGTGACACTTTCCTGTTACTATGGAGCGACGATTATTTTCAACGACTTTGGTGCGTCTTTGAATTAGCATGCTTCCTCAAGGGCTCTGAGAGGATGGCTAAGCAACGGCCGTTGAAGCTGTTTATGATGCCGATACAAAAGACAGTCTATCGTTGCCTTCTCACCACTACTGTCTACTGGTTGCTGCTATCTGTGGTCCCCTCCTGTGCGCAGCTCCCGATCGACATCGTCATGTGCATGGTTCAAGTTCGATACGTTTTTCTCGGTGATATCACGTCAAGGATCAAGATGCGATACTCTCTCTCCGAGATTGACTTCAACACCGTTCAATGCACCGAGCCCTCCGACCGAGCGATGATCCTTGATTTGATCGAGGAGTGGTATGGAAGTCTCAGTAAATTCAAAACTTACGTCTCAGATAAGATGTGCGTGGCAGCGAAGGAAGCGGTATCATCTGATCGCCTCATGTTGCACATCTGCTGTGTGTCCCAACCCGCCGTCCTCTACGGCCTGGCTCACAGGGACATGGTCGCGCCAGCGCTCTATGCCTGCCGAACTCTGCTGTCTCTCATTGTTGTAATAAAATTGGCCAGACGTTTCTGTCGAAGCATCTGTCCCCGAACTGCTCAATTTCCGGTTAAGTTATCGCTCCTGTATCGCGTGGTCGCCTACGCTGTGGCCGTCATCGGTTGTGTGCTGGTCGACATCGTAGGGGCCCACTGGCTGGTACTCGAAGACACTCATTACTACCACCTCACCACCTGCATGCTTGGAGTGATCGTTCTCTTGCTTACCCCAGCCATCACCTTCTCCTCGACCGTATCGGCCCTCTTTGGTGATGGCCTTGAGGATGGTCAGCAGTCCTGGAAGTGGCTGCTGGACGAGTGCTCAGTCTAAGGCGTGGCGACTGGTGATGAGTTGATTGTAGTATAAGTATTACCGTTGGTAAATACTATTATGCTTACCTGTTCTCGACGAACTGTTAGTTTCTCGGGCGAAGGAAGTATGCTTGTGTTATTTGGGGTATCTTAGGTCCAACATAGGAAGATGCAAAATAGGTCAAGTAGTCGTTTGCGCCGAATAATGGACATTGCTTCCAAGGTAACACCATGCGTCAGTCGCTCCTAAACGGCCCCGGCCGGACGGACACCCCGAAGGGATCTGCTTTACCATTGGCGCTCGGCCGAGCAGGCATCGGTAATAATGGGTAATAGGAGAGTCTCAGTTTTTGAGATCGCTGGGCCTGCTGTCACAGCAGTGCGGGGTAGTTGAGCAATTTCCCGTTCACTTTGTGGATGAAGTTGGGCTGATGATTTGTACGCCGTCGTTGAGGGCCGACTTAATAGCTGTGGGCTTGACTGTCGGGTCTGTCGTAGTGATGGCAAAGTCATCAATTCCCTCCTCTATTGCTCTGGATGAGCCATCCAGCTATTGATTTGTGGACTAGCGGGTGATAGGCTGCTGCCAAGCCGAAACATCTCCACCGGTTGCTGGTGAAATTATTCTAAGCCCCTCTCGAATACTGACCTCTCCATCTCTGCTACTGGCCGCTCTGGGCATCGTGAAACTCATGCGATTCTCCTGGGATACTAGCATGGTCAGAGTCACAGTAGTGGCAGTGGGGACGTCGGGGCCACTGCTTGGGACGTACAAGTAAGAGAGAGAAAACCGATGCTGTTTTCGAGTGAGTAGCATTTGAATAGCCGAGTTGGTGAGATTGCAGTTTCGTGATGTGAGTGAGTCTTTCATTCACTTTCATTTACTTCAATCGTGGACGGCTTCGGTTTCTGTCGACCTCTTCACCTTGGATCAGTCATGGGCTTCACTAGCGATAACGATGTGTGTTGTTGGGGTGGGCTCTATCATGTCATCGTCGTCGAGAGTTAACTTTGTTAATCCGTTGGAGAACAAGTCGCCAATGGCTACAAGTCGCTCCGCCTATCAGCAACAACAACCCGTCTCTCGGCCACCCCCGCCACCGGGCATGACTGGCTCTCCCCAGCAGGTAGTAGTACATCATCCACACGTCATTTCATTCTCTTCTCCCACAGGCCCCCGCCGGATACGCCGGTATCAATCGTTTGATGAGTAACAGTAGCAGCGGCGATTCGGCCGTTCAACAGTGAGGCCCTTCAGTCCGCCAACCCCCACTCGCCATCTTCCTCTTCTCAGGCTGCTCATGAACGCTTCCCAATTTTCTGCCGCAGCGGCCGCGGGCGTAGCGAAGCCACCGCCTTCGTCCGGCCAGCAGCAGTTGCCCGCAGTTAACAACGAGAGTAGTTCGGGACGGGTAGTAGTCGGGGCGGTAGCGGAAAATTTGGTAGGGAATGTTTGACGGTTTTCTCAGGCCCCGGCACCGCCGCTTCCGCCTCACAATGTGATACCCCCACACAAGCCTGAGGATCTCGGCCGGTACGTGATTTGGTGAAGGTGTGGTATGAAATAAAATTCTCTTCAGTTACGGTCTCGATGGTATGCTCGTAACGGTATCGCCTTCGGACACAGCCGACCAGTTCCGAAGACAACTCCAGCTCGGTCTTGATGCTGGCTCCCTCCTCGGAGTTCCCGAGGCCCCCTTCGATACCCCCGGCACCGGTCGTCTATCGAAGGACAAGCTCAGAAGATACAGGGTGCCCAACAGCTACTTTGTCGGCGGCGGCGATCAGAATGACCAGAACATGTCCGGCGTGAGTGCTCGTGAAGCGACTGTCGTCATTTTTACGGTTTTTCCATCAGTTTCGATTCGCAGTGAAGGCAAGTCACCCCAAGCAGTATCAAACGGAGACCCTTTTCTATATCTTCCACGTTCTTGCTGGTGACGAGATGCAGGCCGTGGCCGCCATGGAGCTCCACTCCCGCGGCTGGAGGTATCAGAGGAAACTCCAATTATGGTTCCGAGTGGCAACCCAGGAGGACCTGGACGCTGCCAAGGCGAATGGTGACGGTCCCTCTAGGAGCATCAAGCAAGACGGCTCTCAGCACTACGTCTACTTCGACCCATCAGCGTGGAAGAATCGAATCTGGAGCGGCTCTTCAGCGGCGATCGACACCAACGAGTTCTTAACAGCAGTTGACCATCAACATCAATTGATGGCGGCGCCGGTGAACTTCCCGCTGCAGACGAACTTCGATCTCTACATGCCCGAGACGACGGCGGCCAAGCAGCAACAGAGAGTCATGCAAGCGGCGGCTGCTGCGGCTGCAGCACAGCAGGAGAGGGGCCGACAGGCGTAGCTGCTTATTATTCTACCATTACTACCATCGCTGTCCTTACTACTACTTATCATCGTTTGCCTTGTGTTTTTACTAGTGTAACTCAACTCATTAATAGTACAGAAAAAGCTAGCAAGTTTTATGCTACTATCGCGACCACAATCACTTGATAGTCAAAGGACGGTACCTCGCGCCGTTCCTCGACCCAGGCAGACGAGCTGGCGGGTGCGGGATGAGGATGGTCCAAACTCACGGCGAAGTCATCGGCGTCGTAGCCAACAAGGTCCTTCGTGATGACATCTTCCCCTCGGATGAGTTGCTGTCGACCGGCGCTATTCAGCCGCCTCGAATGGGCCACCATCCACCACCGATTCATCACATGCTCGGGCACAAGCAACTTCTGTCGAATCTTTTCTTTCAACTCCGCCCCGGTTGTTTGGCCCTGATAAAAAAACGGTTACAGTCGTGGCGGTAGCATAAAATGGATGATGGCCTACCACGATGATCTTGACGAGTGTTGGAAATCCAAAATACACCCCTCCCTGCGTGCCACGGTCGTAATGCTGCACATAGACCGTCAATGGCTGACCATCCTCCACAGGAGAGTGGACGGTCATTATTCTAGCACGGCAATCGTCATCGTCTCGCTCCAAACGAATGTAACTGATGATGCGAAATGACCGCGCGCCAAGAAATTATCTGCTCTGGTTACTCAAAGAAAACGTTGGTTAGTTTGTTTTGTGCCGTGCTGTAGCGTTGCAGCTCTTGAAAGATGTTGTCGTCCCCGCCGTAGACCTCCACCAACTGACTCAGAAAAAATGCCGAAAAAATGCAGCGCGTGGGATTCGAACCTTGGACTTATCGGCTACAACCATCCTCACTGGTACTGCTTTAGCATCACATTCGCCCTCGTGAATTACACCGGCCTTCCGGCAGTCGCTAACGAAGGCTGGGTTCTCATCGACGAGGTGCTGCCAGAGTTGGTTGACCGTCAAACAGGGTTTAATATCTGGCGAGAAAAATGCAAGGTGCCGGGATCGAACCTCTGCTATTCTCGGGACCTTCAATTTCGTCCTCCTTTTCCGCCTTGGACTGCGTTGGGTAGCACTCCGACACCGGCACGACCGTCATGAGCCCGTTGGCGACCTCCCTCACATGCTCGTCGAAGAAGCGAACCTGGTACGCCGGTCATGATTTGCGGATGGTGTGGTATGGACCCGTACGCATGCGCATCCGTTTGGATTCTCAGCAACCCTCTTCGGGACGCTCACGGCCTGCATGGCCCACTCGTGCAGGGGCGGCTGTCCCCATTGCAAAAATGAGAACTTCTCGTTCGACGCTGCAGCGTGAATGGCAGAATTGGTGTCGTCCATAGACGCCTAAGACGCATCACAATCCGCACAGGTTCTATTCCCACACCCTACACCTACGAAAAATCTCTGATGGCTTCCCAGAAAAGAGCACCCCGCCTCGGGGCCGTTGTTGAGGAACTCTTCTCGACAAGCCGCTGGCGGCGTCGCCCCGGCGGTCAGAAGCACCGATTGACTAAAAATGGAGTTAAAATGCCGCCGCCGAGGATCGAACCCGAGACCATACTCATCACTAATGTTGAAGGCCTCCCTGACCGCTAGAGTAACTTGTCCGAGACTCCACCTCAAATCCATCTCCACCGTTTCGGTCGGATGCGGAAGACCGTGGGCTGCAATAGTCGCAACCGGCGACGAACTGAAAAGAAAAATGATAATATTTTCCGGAAATTTTCCGATTTTCCCCGTTTTTACTGAGCCGATGCCGCCGCCGAGGACGTATTGCCGCCGCTTGCCGTATAATCCGTACCGCGGGAGAATGGCCGATCCCAACTGTCATGAGAGCATCTGAAAAACACAAAAATTCGGACAGAAAAAATTACCGAAAAATCTCGTGGAAGTCTTCTTCACGATGAGTTTCTGCGTGGATGAGGAAGTATCCAAGCTCCACCCATGACAGATACGAAAACGTTTAAAAATCATCCAAAAACTCGACGCACCAAAACCGTGCGGAAAATAACGACAATTCTATCCGCCCATCGACTACTGCGCGAAAAACGACACCCGCGGGATTCGAACTCACAACCTTCCCGTGACCGAATTTCCAAAGCGCTCCGTCCAGCAGTCTTAGTAAAAAAAGATTCCCCCAATTATTACATCCCGTCGATGCTGACCTCCTCCGATGGGTCCACCAAGTGAACTGTGATCACCGCCTTATTTACGATACTCGCAAAACAATCCGAGGCAGTGAGTATCTTTACACCCGAGGTTAACCTATGATATGCCAGCTTGACGTATCTTACATTTATTCTAGGGACCTCCATCAAGCTTGGATCCGGCACCGCGGATATCGGCGGCATCGGACCATCGTAATATTGCAACACCAATACTGGTACAACACCATTACACACAGAAACCTGATACATAATCGATCATCAGGGCGAGCGAAATTCACATACTCAAGATACTACTTACCAAGTTGGCAAGCTCCTGAGGATCGTCCAGTTTCACGGACGTCAAACCGGTGCGTCGCTCCGCCTCTTCATAGCAGAGAACTGATCCGCCCTCCTTCGGTAAGGCCGGCTCCGACGACCACGCAGAGACAAACTAAAAATACAAAAAAAAACTTCGTTCCGCTAGGATTTGAACGGAGTCGATTCCCACGTATCCAAAGGTCAAGCTAGTAAGATACAAAATAGGTCACCTTAGTCAGGGTATCCTTATCAATTTCCTGCGACTCCCGCAGTCCACAGTTCTCTACCATCTCCAATACCCTCGACCCCAACGCCGAGCGTACGGTCGGGGACGTCGTCGCCGCGGCGGCCGTCGTCCCAGAAGATGCGCCGGTAAGAGAAAGATAGTCCGCCCCCAGCTGAACCACGGCATGAGTCTTCGGGCAATAGTATTTCAACACGACCAAAGTACCTCACAAAAACGACATAACAAAAATCGCTTCGCTCCGCTAAGACTACCCTGATTCTTCTCAATTATTTCGCCGATCCGTTCAGGTTTGGACCGACCGATGTGTAACCGTTTATGAACCGTCAGAGTGTGACTGGGTACGGCTAGTATCTGACGACGAAATGACCGCGCGCCACGAAATTCAACCGAAACTTCTAGTACCGTAATGTCCGCAACTTCTGGAGATCTTTCTCTGCCTTCCCCCGCTGGCCGGCTGCCAACAGTCGTTTTAAAACTGATGGGAAAATAGGGAAATTAGCATAGAGAAGACACGAACATTGGCAGTTTATCGTAAAAACCCAAAAATTCACGAAAAATAACAACCGAAAATTACCTTTTCCGGCTTCCGGGAAAATACACAAAAATTTCCGAAATCCTGATGCAAACCGGTTTCACAATTTACGCCATCGAAAAATTCCACCGCACCAGCACCAGGAAAAAAACACAAAAATTGACTATTTTCCGGTCGATTATACACTGGAACTTTGGGGCTATATCCAGTTAATTTTCCCTATCTATCTCAACTCTTCTCAATTGGAGCCAACGGCAAGAAAAAAATCCTAAGATTTTTCCGGAGGACTTTAGTGAACTTACGCATCATTAAGCATGGAATCTAAGGTCCTTCCAGGCTTTCCACGGCCATTCCGATGAAGGTGATGATGACCATCACCACCGTCCCTGCTCGTGTCACCATACATGTTCCAATCGGCTGCACCTGTGCTGTCCTCCTCGGCACTTTCCGAGACTATCATGTCGCTCTTGAGTTGGGACCAATCCATCTGGGTTACTCTGAAGAAGACGACGCGGGTTCGATTCCCGGCAGCGGCATAAATTACCCGAGAAAAACAATGATACTCGTAACGATAGAAAAAATCCGGAAAAATATCTCAAAAAAACAAAAAACCGAGGAAAATTAAAAAATTTCGGTAAATTTTCCCCTACTACCCGTCCAGACGACGGCGTCTAAGATACGCCAGACCGAGTTCGGTCGGATCTAAATCGATCGAATTGTCGCTGTTTTTCTTCAGAGCTTCCGCCACACCCTCAGCAATCTGCGGTATCTGATCGGAAAAAATGTTTTTTTTCCGGAAAAAAATTCACGAAAAATGACTCCACCGGGATTCGTACCTCTGCCGTCCTGAGCATCCGTACGGTCGTGCCGGCGGTATCGGAAATGGGGGACATACCGAAACCCTGAGAATCAAGAAATGGAAAATTGAATTTAACTCGGCCACCGACCGGAGGTTGACTCATGCATTTCACAGAAATAAAGATACCAATAAACTTCCTGTTTAATCGCGTATCTTTTACATTCTAGGTTGGGATAAGCTCGAAAGATACCAAATAAGGATACAAAAAATCTACTAAATCTCATCGCTCCGCTAAGTCTTCAAAAAATTTGGAACCTCGGGGTAATTTTCTCCCACTCTCGGAATTTCTCGCCCATTTTACCTCTCCCCGTTTAAGATCAGCGGACGTGACAACCCTGACGTTGACATGCATGGCCGCCGCCTGCCTTTCTCGCTTCCGATCGTCAACCCTCTTGGACTCCTGTTCAAGACGATTCTTTACCTAAATCGAAATTCTGTGCAACGCCAGCTTCAACCTAAGATACTACAGTTTCATAAGAAGGATTCGTAAGAATCTTTCCCGACTCCGATTCTTTCACATATACCAATAAATAGCTGAATAAAATCACAGCAAAATACACCCACCGGGGATCGAACCCACGACCTTTCGATTACGCGCTGTAAATCCGCTGCCTGGTGACCTCCGAAGACGATCGCAACCCCCTCGTCAAATAATCACACGGCACAACATCATCGCCGCCAAAATTGTCCTCGACCTGAACCGAGGCACGAAAAATGATAAACAAAAAACGCTTCGCTCCGCCGACACAACCCACCGCCGCATATTCCGATACTCTAGTCACAGAATCATCATCAAAACGGAACCAATCGGTACCTGACAGGGAAATCGATCAGCTGGGCGCGCGCTCATTCTGTCAAAAAAAGACTAGTACCTTCTCCTTTGGGTCGGATAAACGCGTAATAGTGACCCGAATTAACATCTCCAGAATGAACCTAATTCAGTATCCAAGGTTAAAGCGTGCGTGCTACGGGGAAAAAGATATTTGCTATACGCAGAATCTTTCGAATGCAGTAAACTTACCAGAACTGTATGAAGTATGTAATCTCCCGTGCCGGGCAAGAGATTATCCACATTCAAACGAGTTGGGAATTCAAATCGATCATGCCTGACAAAATCGATCACCTGATCGATTAAGACACGCCGAAAGATACTCTTACAGCTTGACCATGTCCATCCGCTCAAAGTCGAAATTGAATCTTTTCAATTGAATATTCAAAACAGGCGGAAACTTCGTAAATCGAATTCCCTTTCGGGCGCGCTGTTTGCCGTGACCTAACAACCCAAAGGTCCCCGGATCGAATCCCCCACCTCCATTTTTACTACCCTCTGCCTCGTACGCGTTCTCCCCCTCAAGCATCTCAACTTGAGTAAAATCAAGTAGCGACTCTTGAAGGGTCTTCAACCCGGCCACGTTAAGTGAGAGGTCATAGAACGGTTCCAACCTGATCATGAGAAATATTTTAGTTTTTCTGGCAAAAAAAGAAAAATTTCCCAGAACTTTCCCGAAAAAGACAACCGTCGCAAATCCCTTCGTACTCAAAGGGGAAAACCCCATACTTTTCCTAAATCTTCCTGATTATTCCCGAAACGTCCCGGAAATTCTCGGAATTTTTCGCAAAAAGCGAAACGCCAAAAATCCACTCGAAATCGAAATTCCCCCAAAATTTCCCAAAATTTTCCGGAAATTTTCCGTAAAAAATCGCGCCCCGATCACTACCGTCGGCTAGAATAGCTAATATCCACACACTCGATGAAGTTTTCCAACTCCCCCTCGAACAACTGCTGTATCGCTCCGTCGACCGACGTCCCCTTCAACTTCTCCTCCAATTTATCGCACAGAAGCCGTTCCAGCTCTTGGGCCTGAAAGTGGGTAATCCAAAGGTCCCCGGTTCGATCCCCGGCGAGTATTCATCCCGCAGAGAGAATCTTGTCAACCCATAACGAGCCAGCTTCAACCTAAGATACCCATTCTAGTACATCATGCTGAGTGAAGGCGTCCATCGAGTCCCATCCAAAAGCTCTGATGAGGTCCCTGCAGGCCACCGGCACATCCGAAGTTTGAAGATCCAAAAATACCTATCCAAGCATCACTCCTGCTCATTACAGAAAAAAAGATTCCTCAATCAGAGCCAAGTAAAGCTCCTCCCCAACCGTCTGTTTGGACTGCATGTCAATGCTACACAAACGTCCCAACTGAGCACCGCGGCCTCGAGTCTAACTGAGCCGGAACTGTCGGCGTTGGACGGTAAACTCACCACCACTTCATTTAAACTGTTCAAAGACAACAGTAAAAGATATTCATATTTTTGTAATACCGGGTCTTCATAATAAAAAATATATGTCGAGCTAGGTAAACACAAAAAAAAAGATTCTCCAAAAATCTTACCTTTTGCAAGGCAATCGGCAAACTAAGTCGGCCTCCCGACGGGCTCATGCAAGCAAGGCTATCAACCTCCTCGCCATCCCCGCCCGAAAGCTCATCTTTCGCCAGCCCTAACCAAAGATACGCCTAAAAAATCTTTGCTGTGCGGAAGGGTATCTTACGCTCTCGCTCAGCCTTCGGGTCGACCGAATACACGATCTCCCGGAAACGCCCCAGGTGGTAAAGGGACTGCAGCAAGCCGTTCAAATAGCAGGTCGCGCCGTGGTTGCGGAGGCCGACAAAACTGTTGAGGAAATGCAAGATTGTAAGATTGCAAGATAATCATCTTTAGCTACCCAGTCCCTCCTCGTTCCCTGTCCGTTCCATTTCCCAGAACCGTTTCCGCCTGCCTAGCATAAGCTGAGGCCCTCATCACCTAACAGTAAAACCGTACGAAACGCTGCCAGCAAGCCTGGCATAATCGTTAAAGCTTCAACTTATCACTCTGCCAACCCCGGTTCGAACCTTGCACCCCGCCCGACCGTTTTTTTAACCGAATTTTTACATACTTCCTGTCTACCAACATTTGACTAAACTACCCCATTCTGTTCCGGGCGCGCGCTAACCACACCAACCAATATCCAAACACTCTCCCGACCTATTCCGTATCCCCCACCCTCGACCTCTCCACTATGATACGCATGAACACCAACCCCCTCGCCCTTCCCTCCACTACCAGATTCCCCTCCTTGTCAAGCCATCCCTCCCGAGGGTCCAACACCCGCTCGATCGGGACCAGATCGTGCCAGCCCCTGTCGATCTCAGCCTTGCAGAAGTTGTGCGTATCCGACTTCACCTGCAGCCAGCAATGATGGCCAAAAAAGTATCTTAGTTTTGCCCTGCCCTCAGCCGGTGCTCAGTAAACTCGCCTTAACCCTCATCACATTGGAACAATATAAATCGGAGGTGCTAGTCTACCGACTAAGCCGGTTTTCGGCATTAGACTTTGAACTCACACACGCGCCAACTTGAGTCCCCCAGCGCGATCTTCGCATTAAATTTTTATGCTACTTTCACAGCCACAACCGATCATTCAGAAACAAATTTTCCCCAATTCCCATCGCTTCGCTCCGCCCAATCACAATCAACTTACAATTGATTTTCGATAGTCCATCTGGTTGAT
Source organism: Perkinsus olseni (assembly GCA_013115135.1). NCBI lineage: Eukaryota > Perkinsozoa > Perkinsida > Perkinsidae > Perkinsus > Perkinsus olseni. The sequence goes on along the minus strand of JABANP010000303.1, from coordinate 35,751 downwards.
GACTATTATCTGGAACTTCACCCCAGCATACACGAACCGAGGATCCATACCTGCCAAAATGCACATGAACAGCGACGATTCCGTCACTGCGCCACGATATTAAACGTCACTGCCACCCAGACCCACAGAAAATAGAGATCACGAGCCGTAACAAATTTTCCCGAAACAAACTCGATAAGGTGGATAACCATACATCAACAACAACGAAAAACCACCGAAAAGACGCGCACGAACAACTCCCAGAAACAATAAAAATACTTCGGCTCTGCCCACAATTCAGGATAGCGCAAAATATCCGAGGGGGTAACCAGGCGGCTAACAATCTTGCCAGTACATTCTATAATTTAACAACAGTATGCGAACCATTCACGCGTTCAAAAGACTTCTCCAGTCACAGGTTCTCTTCTGGGAGCGCTCCCAAAACTGAGGAAAACTCCGCCAACTCCCAAGCCAGACAGTGGGAAGCTCAACAGACAGAGGGGCGCGACCATCCCAAGAAATGGAGAGCCGACAAAGCTGATCCCCTATGCCGGAGGAGCCGTACTTAGTCAGAAGCTACTCACTTTCCCGAGCCGAGACCCTCCCCACTCAGTGAAAATCTGTTAGACACTCTCGAGAGTCCCGCTACCCAAAGTTACATGAATAAACCAACAGCAGTTTGCCCTAATACATACCAAAACTTCCCCAACCTCCATCACCAACCGCCGTCCCTTTATCACCTTCCTTCCTCTCCTGACACTCCACGTACGCCGCCAGATACGCTGGTGGCCGCACACGATTGCCGTGAGGGAAGACCAGCAACTACAACAACAACCGAAAAAGATTCAACAGTTATAAACTGACCAATGGTAATTAGCAGAACTCATCACCTTCTATCGCATGATACGATATCGACTAAATTCATACGACCCAAGTACGATCCATCTCACCAAAATAATCAAACATTTTCAACTATACGACAATCTTAAAAAATAATTTCCTCCCATAGAAGACGAGTTCACCAAAATTTAATCAACATGAATATAAAGTAAAAAACCAAACCAGTAAGTGACAAAAAAATCACCAAAACTCCGCACAATTTCCAAACCCGAATTTTCATCAACCCAACCCAATAAAACCAGCCGCATTCCACGATCGCGAAATTAGAAAAAAACGCTTCGCTCCGCCCTCTTTATTTACCTTGAAAGTGAAGGGTCCGGCCGTCAAAGCAGGCGATCTGATCTGCTCGAGGGCTTGGTATTTTCCGATATCACTGATCTTGAACTCAAGCTCGTTCGGGGAGCATGGCGGTATATTAACTGCGGAAAAGTTGGTATGGATAGCGGATCGGGTAAATCGACCGGAGTTCCGCGAAAAATCGGGCCATCACCAAAAAAAATATCGTTCGCCGTGGAACGCTGATGGAGCCTACGGAGGCCTCATTTAACCAAAAACACATTAACATCGGGCGAGTAGCATAAAATTCCAACGCGCCAAAGAACTACCTATCAACAGATATTACTGCGTGAGATGAGTCGCAAAAAATCCCCCAAAATTCGAAAAAAAACTTTCCCGAAGTCAACGCATCCCTTCTCTGTCAAGCACAATAGTCGACCTAAGATTCCCAAGCTGCCATCGTCATCCATCCCTCCCCTTCCCACTATTACCAGCACTATGATCATTCCCAGCAGACCCTTTCCGACCGTCTCCGCTGGTCTGCGAGTCTGGCGAGGAGGAATCTTCTCGACGCTCAGTGGACGAGGGCGACCTTCCACCGCTCAATATAGACATTTCAAAAATGATAACAACCAATACAAGGGAAAATAAAAGTGCTTCGCTCCGCTACAAATGACACTTCCCACCTCTAGCGACGAATCGCAATGAGCAGGAATTGAACCCGGGTCTATTCGGGACGACCTCTCCTCATGACGAGGATAAAAAGGAATCCCTACCGAGAATTGAACCGGGGACCTCTGGCAGCAACTCACACAAGCACCCTCGACAACCGGAAGCTGAAACGAACTGCATATTGGAGCATCCAGAAACAGTCGATTAAAGCAGACGTAAAACTGTCATCCGCCGGGATCGAACCTGTGCGAGCTTTCATACCCCGGGTTGCCTCGAAAGCGCTAGCTGCAATGCGTCTTTATATATTCCCTTCGCAATCGATCGATACTCCCCATCGTCTTGGCTCAAAAAGTTATCCATCATCACCCCACAGTTGACCTAACGGAAAAATAACAAATAAAAATCGCTTCGCTCCGCCCTAAGGTACCTCGAGAATCTTAAAGTCACCATCGGCGAGCTCCACAACATCAACACTGCAAAAATCGATTCCAATAGCATTTGCAGCATCAACGGCAAGGGACGAAATCTGATGAAACAAAAGCAAAAATTTCCCGGAAAATTTCCTAATTTCCCCGCGAAAATTTTCTCCTTTATTGATGCCGTTTCTCATTCGACACAACACGACATGACAGGAGAGCTCAGCTTGCATGACGTGAGGAAGTAAAATATATAATTCCCCCGACAGCGAAAGAAGTTTCCTAGAATACAGTCGAACATGTTTCTTCAATCGCGACATGAAAACTTTATTCCCCGATACGCCGAAGAGGAACGCGTCGTACAAACAACGGTGTCGTGCAAGTACAATAATGGTAAAAATACTCAAAAAATAAAAAAAAGAGGAAAAATCCGTTAAAACGGGGGAAAATTCACAGGCGTCAACTTTAAGAACGGCAAAAAACTGAATACCAATATTTCCCCTTCATAATTACTACCTTCCCCCACAACTCCGTATCCTTGTCGACTATCTTAGCCTTAGCCCCCAGCCCTAGGTTGTGTTTCCATTGGAGTGGTATCACCTCCCCTTCCCTTGGCACCCATCGGGGATTCTCTATCGCCCCTAGCAGATCGGCAATGCCCTGAGTGACGAAAAAAAATTTCGTCCAAAAAACTGAGCAAAAGGTGCATCGGTGCTAGTCTGACCGAGTCGGGTTGTCAGGGTTGAAGTTGAAACTTACACAAACGATACTAGACATAGCCATGAACACAAACCCGTGTTCATAAAAAAATTTACAGGAGTGACAATAGATCGCCCGACAGATTTTGCCGAAAAATTCCAAGTTTCCTGAACTTTCCGGCGAAAATTCTCCGAAAGCTCTCCGATTATTGATCGGAAGAAACAACATTGAAAACACAATAAATCTCGCCGAATTCCAGTTTCGGCAATGGAGTCGTCGATAAGAAAGCGTCTCTTTTCATCGAGCTCGAGGATGCTTTCGCAACCTCTACCTCACCAAAGAATCTATCGAATCCCGTACTGTGAGTTGTCGAACGTGTGGTATGACAAGCCCGCCAGCATTTGTCGAAAAAAATTGCGTGCCACAAAGCAGCCTTTTCCTTCGCTCGCTATTACCTCACGACCAGCGATCCTCGATCAGAAGCGACGTAGACGTGTTTGTCAATCAACGTCATCGACCAGTCAATACGTGTGTCGCAATTCCTACCGCGCCGCGGTGACCGCGGGCTTGCTCAGCGCAATTGGTCAAGATGCGGTCGCCGGTAGGCAAGGATTCCGAACGATCCAAAAACGACTCCACATCTCTCAACAGCACAGGTAAAATGAATAACTTTTTCCATCTAGTAATTCACAGGACCTTAATTGAGCGGAGCGAAGCGCGATAAAGAGACGAGACCAGTGGTGACACGATGAGGTCTATGAATTATACGAGAGAAATCGTCCATAAAAACAACAGATACTATCATCACCAGCACAACTAACTCGCCATAAAAACGATATTTTCTCCCCGCCATCCTCACCTTAGCGCTTTGCTTCGTCAGCTTCCCAGCGCATAGCTCCGTTATGGTACTAGCACCATCGCCCACCAGGGACATCCTCTTCTTAGAATACATCAGCTGGGGTTTCCGATGGGTACATACCACCCGATACTCGTTGATAATATCAAGGAAAGGTGACACTGCCAGGCCGTATCTAAGGTCAATAACTCAACCTGAAGATTCCTCAAAGTTTTTTACTCCCGACTGAAGATGGTCATCACGCCCGCTTCCACCTCTCTCACATTGTGAGCAACCATCACATCATTTCCACCAGTACCTGACTATTTTCCATGAAAAAAAATTTGTCGAGTAATTTTCAGTTTTTTCTCGATAAGGTGAGAAAATTGGTAAATTCAACCGATCACTGCACCTTCAAAATTGAGAATCAGGGCCTCAAATTTCACAAGAAGAAAAACAAGAATTTCTCACCGCTTCTTATGCTGCTTGCATGCGGTATAGATATCGAGCATATCTTTATTTCTGTCATCAACGCTAGTGACAGCTAGTAGACCTTCAAGCACTACAATACTAGGACCTCCTCAAAATTCAATAACAAAAAATTTTTTTATACATTAAAAAACCCATGATGATTGAAAGCCTGAGGCCATACGGGTGGGCAACGAACTCTCATCATTCACGACCAAATCATTTCTTCTGCCATTTACCATGGCATATGGCGCGAATCTTAGGTCGACTCTAGTAAGATACAAATGAGCATGCCCCCGTGTAGTTAGTACCCTTCAAAGGTTTCAACACCAAAGACTTCGACCCCTCCTTCTTCCAGTATTCCAGCACCTGACCTCCTCCGTATCATGCAAGCTTGAGAAAAAGATACCATCACTCTACCTGCTCCACCGCACTTTGAGTCTTGGGTATATAGTCCTTAGCAACGGAGCAACAGGGATTCAAGAAAACAGTGTGTGGTACGTTAGGTACCTGCCATCGACCGCGCGCCACGAAATTATCCGCTGAGACAGAGGATATAAGGCGGTCGAAGCGGCACACCAGCAACGCAGCCCGAGTGATGTAGCCAATCGAACAACAAATTCGTTGCAATAATGAATCGGTGTCCCTCAAGGTTGCGATATCTACAACACGCAGCTTAGCTCATCATTTTCTCACAGGAGTTCGAATTCAAATCGAGCCACAACGATGAGACTGGAGACGCTCGTTGCGCGTCCCAGATAGCTAGTGGCCGCCAAGCAGGGAAAAATTACATATTTCGAAACTGGGTGGTATAACACGCTGATCGCAGGTGACATCAGAAGTCGTTCTCGTAGCAACCTTATTTACCATCATTTTCATACTGTTCTCGCGCCACTCACGCTTGCGCATCACCGCAGGTGAGAATTGATTTTGCAAAAGACCTCCAAAAAACAAGTCGTCGCCATGGCATCTTCTCACCCCGTGATCTGCCAGGACAATACTCGTGGCGCTTTTCTCTTTACATATTTCAACGGCAGCCGCGGTGTTTACATCGAAAGTGTAGCCGAAGACAGAGGTCTGGCGAAACGGTGGACTTTCTGAAAAAAAAAAGAAATTTTCCGGGGAAAATCGGAAATTTTCGGAAAATACTAGTTTTGAATTGAAGTATCCAGTCCATAGACAATCGCGACATCGCTAGATTCTCTTCCGACGCGATCTCGCCCAACAGCGATATGAACTTCGATCGGCGAGGCATTAAAAACTGGTTGAAAGCAGATCTTGATACCATCGGAGGGAGTCTACTGGGAATCACCATAATGATGAGGAAGTACAGAAGACAGAACTGAGGAGAGGTCCGAAAAAAATATTCTGAAAAGATACTTTTTTGGAAAATCGCTTCCTTAATGCTTGGCCGGCGGATGGCGATATCATGGCAGGCCAGCGTTTTGAAGAAATACTTTTCGGAAACAGCACGGAACACGCGGAGAAATCAACAGGATTTGACAAGTGAAAACTGGAGTTCATCTGAAGCAGTAAAGCAGCAGCATTCGTAGCGGACACGAGGAGTCCGATCGAAGGTTTTTGGACTCTCCTCAACTCTGAGGATGAGGAATCTTGTAAAACCGCTGTCACAGTTAGATAATCGCGTTGAGGAAATTCGAGGAAGCGCAAGAGCTTCAAGATTTTGACCAGCTAGAGGCCGAGGGCAACGTCCATAGGACCCGAGCGGATCGGGCCGAGCCCCCACAGGTCCCAGTGTCTGATCGTGGTGTGGAGGTCACTGACTATTATAGTCAGATCGAAACTGGGATCAAAGTGCCAGCACTCATACATCCACTCAGTGAGTGGCACTCACTGAGTGTCACTGGGGCCCCCAATTTGGGGCTGGCTTAGCTGCGAGTTGAACTCGCTGAGTTCCCCTTTCTTTTCTTCACTCCCTTTCTCTTCTCTTTGCAGTCCATCACCCCGCGGTTCCACCTTAGGTCTCCCTCCGCTGTTTTAAGTACTATGACCTCACGAAGAACAACCTCACACTCGTGACGAGTGACTCGTCCAAGTTGAGCCTCCTCTTCTACAGCATCTTAGGGCTTTCGTCTAGGAAGCGAGCTTCTCCGCTATCTTGACCTAGCAAAACCTGATTTGGTTTGTCTACAACTTGTAGACAAACCACATCAGGTTTTGCAGACTAGTCTTAGTACTACTTCTAGTCTACAAGTGTCTACTAAGTTAGTAGACACTTGCAGACTACAACTTGTAGTCTACAAGAGATCCATCACGCCCGCAATGCCACCCTGCGTTTCCCGGGCTACACGGTAGAACACCTTCCGGGCGAACGCGTTTCTCAGCGAGGCCGCCTTAGTGGGGGGCTGGTTACGTTAGTGCGCCGAGGTCTACATTGCCAACGCACCTTATCATCATCTTACTTTTCGACTTTCCAAACCTATATGATCTAGAGGGTGGTGGTTTACGGTTCCGCATCGTCAGCTCCTATCACCGTTTGCAATGTATTATTCATTGTGCACATTGTGACAACATTATTGTCGACCGGGACAAAATCTTGCAATGTCGACTTTCCAGACCTACCACCAGACCGATGCCTCTTACTGGCCCAGTAATACTAGTATCACCCAGTAGTACTGGTCCAGTAGTACTGGGTGACATGAAGGGTGTACCGCGAGTCGTCCATGATCGATTGGTCCATTGCAGCTTCGATCCAAGATGCTTCGTACAAATTTCTGTTCGTCCACAATCTTTTTGTACATTAAAATTTTTGATTCAAAAAAGTGCCTGTTTCGGTCAACATTTTTTCATTCATAACCTGTTTCGTACATGATCGTTTCGTCCATGGGCGGTTGATCCAAAGATATGCTCATTGTGATCTATTCGGCCACGATCTTTCCGAAATCAATTTATTCGTCCAGTAGTGGTTCTGTGATTGTGTAGGCACACAGTCCACTTGTCCGCTAGCGCTAGAAGTATTTGTTCCTGCTGTATTCGTAAAAAATCAGGCTCTTATCAGTATCACTCATGTCGAGTTCGGGTGATAACAGGTTCGTACATAAGAAAGTTTCATAATGAAACTGACGAGACGCAAATGTTCATCGGAGCATTGCTTGGTTCTCTTGCCAAGAGAACCCACGGCATCGCGATTACGAGCATGAACTCCTAACGTACCCACCCATAAGACACACATTAAGTCCCGTCAAAATACCGTCCATCCGATCCCCAACCTACTCAACTTGGCTCGGAGCCAATGGTTCCATAATGGAACTTCCACTCATGTTTGGAATCTTCAGGCACTGGGAATCCCAGTCTGGGATCGGCACAGAGTCTACCTGATGAGGGGGAGCGCTGAATCGTCCATGCCGGTCATTCACCAGTACATATAGCGGCGAGTTGCTGAGCTCATAAAGGGTGATGGTAATAGCGGAATTGGTAGAGCTCCCGGCTTGCATGACGATGGTCGCGCGATCGAATTTTGGCAGGGGCAAGTGGCAGAGGCGGAAGCGCTGTGGCCGGCGGCGCAGCTACCGGCGCGCTACTTTTAGACATATGTGACGCCGCGGCGTCACATATGTCCAAAAGTCGAAAATTCCGGCGTCTTCGTTCGAAGGCTCCGAATCCAGCGGAGAATCAACCGCGTCGCGGGAAGTTACAGCTGCAACGCGCTTCCGCTGGTTCATTCCCGCGCCGTCGGTCTCGAAGTCAGCCTTGCACTTCGCGTCAGCGGCAGGCTCAATATTAGGAAACTCTAGAGACTCCGACTCGTCGACGTCGCGAGGCATATCTTCGACTGTTCTCCTAATGGAAGCCCTCACTTTATTGAACCCGCTCCCAAGGCTCTCCGAATCTACCTTGAAGCGGCAAACCCTGCGCAATATCGCGTCATTCTCGAGGTATCGAGCCTCACGACTCGCGAGTCACGACGCCAAATTTCCTCCTCTCGAATCATAAGTAACTCAGCCCTCGTTTCCTTCATGAGGTCGTGAACCACGCTTATCCAAGCCCAAATCGTAGGATGGCTAGATCCTGGTGATCATCCACAAGGAATTGAGGGAGGAGAGAGTAGGTGAAAGCTAGTATGAATTGATACCCGCTACTAGCTATGAAATGGGATGATGGGACGTATGACGGACGGCTAAGACCATCGGAGGGCGAGAGAATCGGATTCTCTCCTAGAGAAATATATGATGATGGCACTGTGTTGTGGCACTAAAATGTATTGTTCACAGGGCTGAACTTGAGTTCTCATATTCTCGTAGTACTCTGCTACAAAGAGAAGGGTTTGTAGGAGTTGTGCACTGAGTGTCTTGCTCTATAATTCTGAGTCGTGGATAAGTGCTAAGAATGCTACTTAAAGATTACAGAAGTGTTGTAATGCATTGGTTTCTCAGTGAGAAATCGTCACGCGCTGAGATGAGAGGATAATGAGGCTGATTCTGCGAACGTTGATGGGAGAAATTTGATTGGAAGGTGCCAGAAGCTGATATTATGCTGTGGGTTGATGGGTGAACGCCGTTCACTGAACGGTGAAAGGAGTGATGAGTCCCAAGCGTCTGCGATGGTTTGGCCATGCAGTGAGAAAACCGGAGCAGTCTACACCGGCAGAGTGGATAGAGGCAGAGTTCAAAGAGATCTTTGTATGGTTGAAGTTGGCTAAAGAAGGAGGACCGTGGTGGTATATGTGCGCGCGCTCGGAAGGCTGTTACGCATATAGCGCAATGGCACAGATTCACCGTTATTCGCGCATCTAGGCGCGCACGCCCCTTCACGAATGTAAGTACTTACTGATCGACTGAGAAGTCGTAACCACCATAGAATTTTTAGTGCTTACTCAATCTCCTGCATTCGCAAATCTGATCTCGACGGGTGTCCCCAGGGGACCCAGGGTCCAAATTGGAGCAAGGGAAGTCCCGGCTTTACGCCATACCGGCAGGTCTCGGAAGGAGACAGCGCCGGTCTCCCACTGGCTAAGCTGTGTCGGAGCTCCTAGTAGGAGCCTCCTACCGAGGAACCGTGCACGCGTGCATACGGTCATTCTCCCGTTTCAAAAAGCACCAGAATATGAGGTTGGCCGGGGCCTGGCCCCGGGGGCCATGCTCAACTCGGGCAGCTGCCAGCCCTTGGCAACATTCTGTCCTCCTCTTGGTAGTTCTTCTCTCTCCAGTATTTTATCCTTTACTTCTAATGTTTGTAATGAGGCTGATTCTGTTGCTCCCGGTGGCCGCAGCCCAACTGCGTTCATCCCATCATGGGAAAGGAAGCAAAGCCTGTAACGATCTCTGCAAGCTCATCCCTGGATGCTCTAAAAAAGGCTCCCACTGCAAGTTTCCTCCTAACCCGGAACACCCCGCTTTGTGTCAAGATTTGTAAGACCACTCTCTCGGGAATTGTGTACGAGGCCCAGGCGGCCTGGGCCAGGCCCTTTGTTTCAGGCACTTCGTCAAGACTCCTCACTCCTCTAATGCGACGGCGTGCTCGGTATGGGTCAGTGGATCGAAGTGTCCATTGGACACCGTCCTATCCGTTGACAACGGATAATCCGTTACGGATTATCTAGTACGTTGTGATGACATTCAGCCCGGCTGAATCAGCCGTGTAAGTAGCGTTCCATCATGGATTCCATGATTGAGCGATCATGGAACTTCCATGATCCCTCAATTTCAAAGGTGAATTGAGGAAGCCCAGAATTTTGAAATCCGTTATGGTTCCTGAGCCCCTTCTTTCAAGAGCTTCTTGAAGCTCAAGAAGCTCTTCTTTGAAGAGAATTTTGAAATAGGCCCCAGGGGTGAATCGGCATTTCTCCCCGTGTAGTAAATGGGGGTTCTTGGGGCGGGATTTATTATAACTCCCCAGCCACCGACCACCCTGGTTGTGAGTGTGCTCGATGGGTACTGCCCATTGGGTAGCCTCAGCGCTGCCCGGTGATGAAGGCAATTGATGTACCTCGGGGTGTCGAGACATTTTAAAGCGGGCAAATGAGACTCCACTAACTCTTCGCCTGACAATTCACAGCAAAGATCGATGACGACTGGCCTCACAAACCGATCGAGTGGAGTGTGTCGTCGAGGGCGCTTCTGCCGCTCGCCGCTACGAGACAGATGAGTATGCGTGAACTTCGAGCGCTTCGTATATTTCCATCGGAAGACGGTGCCCAGAGTACGAGAATACGCAGTGGGCGGGGCGTAGGCGTGTAGCCTGCCTTCTTCGTTGTGATACATAAGGCGTAAGTACGTCCTATCAGGGTAGGCATTTGGATCCTGATTCGTGGGATGAGGCTGGGCCAATGCTCGCACTCGACAATCAGAACCAGAATAGGTCGCGAGAATCACACAATCGTTTACTCAGACTCGATGGCCTTGTAATGTTTATACCGCTGATCCTATCTTGCTCCGACAAGAAGCTACGCTGAAGCTAAGCTAAGTAGCGGATGATAAGAAACAACAGTTGAAAGTTTGGATTCCAAATGGCAACTCGGGTGTTGTGTTCTCAATCAGACAGTCTCTCCACAGCCTTGACTCAGATCGAAGCAAATTAGTCGCTAGTGTGAGGGTTACGGGGAGGGCCTTTCTCGTGTATCGAATCAACTTCTCCAAGCGCTAGTGCGACCGATCCGGTCAATTCAAGCGTATGACCAGCATCCTGAGAACGTGCACGGTGGCAGTGGTGGTGGTCACCGTACAGGGAAAGATGATGATGAGAGCGACGGCCGGTCATTGGAAGCACGATGCTACAGACGTAAGCACATGCGGAGATACTCACGTGACGATTAGAGGCGCTTCGAAGATTGCAATTATTCTTAGGCCTTTCCTCCACTCTATAAGGCTCGCACTGGTCTCACCGATAATAGAGCCTACTGCATCTACGGAGACGGGCTCGCGGATCGCACTCGCCAATTGACCGTTGCTGTGGGAAAAGACTCCCCAGCTAGAACGACAGAGATAATCTGCCCCGAACAGGAGAAGATGTTTTTGTGAGGACGTTCACCAAGGACCCTGTCAGAAGCCTTGACGTTACAAGTTTGAAGAAGAAGTTGAAAGAATTTCATGCTGGTGTTCTTGCGGGATCGAAGCACCTGAACAGATACAGCGATAGCCATCCACGGGACAAATCTATCGACGGTGAAAAATTGAAGGAGATGGGCAAAAAGGGCGCCTCGGCCGTCAAGAAACTAAACAATCTATGCTCGGCTTTGAGAGAAGTTCTGTTGAATGACTATCACTCATTCGAGAATGTATGCGACGTGCATCGTCAAACTACTGAGCACGTCAAGAAAGGCTCCTGGGTCCCACTTCAGTAGGGTCAGTGTTTGCCTACGCAGAAGCAGCCAGTCACGAAGGCACGGCAGAGGACACTCAAATAATATTATCTGTGTTCACATGATGAGCCAACTTCCTCTGATTTATCAGTTCTAAACAATCCAAACCATATCCGTGATGATGAGTGAATGATGCCTTGTTGTGGACCGATGGCTGTGGAGTTGCGTTGAGGCATAAAAGACTGAGACCGCCGGTGACTAATACATAAAACTCAACTCGTTGGCTTAAGCCCGAGGTCTTCCGTAAGTTCACGCGGGCCATGTTGTCTTGCTCTCCCTAGTCAAGTCTGATTCGCTAAAAACTAGTCCTTCGACATTACACAAACTTGTTCACCGTGTCTGCAAGCCTCAGTTAGAATCGGCGTCTCAGGAATGAGGCCGGTATTCGAAATGCCGCGCAGACGGCATGCCAGGAACCCGTCTCGTCGCAATATCAGCCGCCTGACACAACTGAGTCAACTCAGTTGACTATGGAGGTCCATCAATACCGGAGTAGGATGCTTCTCCACCAATCAGACTGATTGGTCAATCTAATCTGACTGAGTCAACTGATTGAATCAGTTGACTGAACTGGTTCTCATTGTGAATCACAATTTTTCTTTTCACCTTTTCAAGGTCACCTTGACCCAGAAGTGACAAAATCCCGGCGGCATTCACAACAGCGGTGACTTTTCTGTGATAGTCTGTGCATTTGACCAGCGCCTCATGTTTTTCTTGGCGCTTTCACACTATTCTTGCTTGTTTCCACCGAGTCTCAACGTTCGTGTGGTTTACAGAGTAGACAAGTTCGGCGCGCGGCGCCCAATATGCGATGCTGTCACCTTGTTCTTAGACCAAGGTGGGAACCGGCCTCGTGCTAGTAGAGCTCCACTGTCTATGATTCCACTCTTCATGTAAGAATTCCATTGTGAGCTACTTAGTCAACACAAATCTTTCCGACAATCGATAGACCTAGTTGAGGGAGGTAAAGCAATGATCGTCGATCAGGGCCTGATCCTCAGGCGAAGCGCCCTGACCGAAAAATTCGTTACCACTGACGAAAAAGCCGTTTGGACGAGAATGCCATAGTAACAGTAGCTAGTCGCTGTTGCTGAGATTCGCAGTTCGACAGAACGACAGACCTCAACAGCTGCAGATCCGAGCTGTATCGAACCTCCCCAGTTGTGCAGTACTTGCGGGAAAATAATAAGTGAAAACATGAGAGAACATCACCCGGTGATGTTCACCGTACTGAGTGCGGTGGCCAATACCGAGACTAATCACCAGCTGCTGCGAATGAAAGAATAAGTGGAGCGCGCTCGACCTCAGTGAACATCGTAACACGCTGGTCGTGCTACGAGTGAGAAAGAGCATACACTAATAGTCGTCGGGTACGCTCCTCTCACCGCAAAGCTGATTCACCTGTTGCCTGAATGAAGCAATCTTGAATGGGTCGACAACCCGGCCATCCGGATAGAATTTGTAAAGGGGGACCGTTGCCTTATAGGTAGTCGTGGAGTCCGTGAATATAGTTCCAGACCCCTCGAACTTCTCTTCGTCACAGGTCAGGTTGATCACCACCTCCTCGTCGAAAAAAGATTGCGTCAACTCAACCTGGGCACCAGGGAGGTAGGAGGAGAACCTAATGTCTTTAGAGACTTTGCCGGCCACGGAGCCTAGAAGCAGGGTTGAAAGCGGCAGCACGGTGATAGTCATGTGAAACAAGAACGAGTTTCAAAATAACTATCAGGACGTACTAGGCCAATGACAATCCGGGAAGAAGAGTCTCAGAGATGTGAACTCCAAGCAGATTCATAGTGGAAAATTGAGCGTCCGCCGGAGGACGCGGCTTCCGGCTTTCGTTCCAGGCGGGAATAGCGCGATCGTCGATCGATAGAGTAGGTCGAACCTGCGTGTGCCTGAGCGGGACAGTCTCAACCCGACATCTCCAAAGGCATTCTGAGAAGCGTCTGTTGCATCGGCGTTGCCATGGAGGTCAGTCTTCGGTCTTCTAGAGCCAGAGGGATCACACTCTATGATCAAGGTAGACTGGAAGTTGGGACGGTCGACGGCTGCTCTGAGTTCTCAACACTGCGCGCCGCCGTTGCTGTCTCCGGAGCCAACCTTGGTGAACCTCAGTGACGTAGTGGATCTCTGTCTCGCAGGCAAACACGATGCCATGCCGGAGCACAAGTCACGTTACACAGTGAGGGGCAGTGAGTTGGGCGAGTCAGACAGCAGCTGCACAGCGCGGTGAGCATGAAACATTCGCTTGGCGGTGTATGGTGTAATCGCTGAGACAAAGACGCTGTCTATGAGACGGGCCTGTCTCCCAGCCAGCGTGACATCGTGCGCAGTAGAGAAAGTAGACAGACTTGCCACATTGTGCCGAGAACGCACTTTCCTACTAATGTACCGGTGCGCGCGCATAACCTAAGCGCCGGTAGCGAAGTAAACTATTCAACTCAGCTGATCTATGCTGATAGTGCAAATCCGAGGGAGGCAACCTATTCTATGTTAATCGGCTATGCCATGCAGCCTGGGCTCTGTACGCTTGTATTTACACGTCACTTAGGATAGGCGGACAACGGAATCGCACTAGGGCCTTGTGACTAGGCGTAATAGTTAGCTAGATATTGATCTTTCACTCAGCGAGTTCAGTGAAGCTCGCTGAGGGCCCCTCAGTGAGGGGTACAAACGTTAAACATTGAAATCCTAGGCTTGTACTGGATTCCCGAAGACCGGGACCCGGTCCTTTGAATGTGGGGTCGCAGACGAATCGTCAGCGACCATTGGCCACCATTTGCCGAGTGATCACTCCGCATGACGTCCGCTGCGTTCGTATCACACAGAAAATGCCAAGAAGGCGTTATTCAGTCAACTCCCAGTAGCCTACAGAGATGCTCGACCACATTCACTACCACGACACGTGATTCGCGAGCCTCGTTCCTAGCCATATCAAAGCCGCGAAATGAACCGATATGGCTAGATCGAAGCGGTGAAGTATAAGGCTCATACTATAAGCGATTGATGCCCAACTATGAGGGTTATACCGCCTGATTTATGGACGGCCCGTCTAGGATGGGTAGCCGACCATTCAATGGTGACTGTTGGTCAAACTCCGATCGGCTTAGTTTGCCAATGCTCCCCAAAATTCCTCATCACCGAACACGACGGGAGGGTACTGAAGTTTAGTAACTGAACCCAGAGACTAGTAGAGAGACCTGAGACGGTCGCTAGTAGCAACTCTCTACCGTTCAATCGTAGTGAATACATAAGTCAGGCAACTAGCCAGTCGCAAACAATCGGTCTCTGTTGACTGGATGTCGTGTTCTCATCGGCTGTATCAATGGGAATTTTACAGAGGCCCCCAAATACTTACGTTCTCCCTTGGTTTCCCTCCCGCATCTATAAAGCTCCCAAACCGTCGGGTGAGGAGCCTCGATCTTACCTCTCAGTGAGAGATCAATAGTGAGAGGCTCTCACTATTGATGTCGTCCTTGGGGGTGTTCAGACCTTGCTGTTGCATATATGAACCTCTACCTCCACAGTGAGAGTTCCATTCCGTCCACAAAAGTTGTATCCTTACACAGAAGCTCACAGAGGCAGATGGTCTCTCTCTTCTGGGTCTCTCAGGTAATCTAGACAGAATGTGCGAAGGCACCAGTCCGGTAGTTTGACCGTGATGCATTGCAGCCCTCATTGGACTCAGTCCAATGGACTGCTGCTAGTGTGGACGGAAGGGGACGAAAATAACTTTCAGTAGGGACAACTGCACGCGGATCATTTGGGGGATAATCTCCGGGCTGCTGCTCGTGATGCGACTAGCGTGACGGAGTTATATCGCACCCAGAGAGAAATTCTCCTGATTCTACTGGCATTTTTCCTGATATGAATGGCAGAGACTTAAAGATGGAATCGTATTTCGGCAAGTTCGAGGCTCCGGCAGGCTACCGACGGTAGCTCAAACAATGGTTCGCGCTGAGTATGCGTGCTAGTCTAGGTACCTACCGTACCCAGCTGTCGTTAGTGCAAGCTATCGTGGGTACCGCACAATGGACCCGGAGCATAGCGCACGCTCGAACGACGTGCTTAAATTCGGCGTGACCCAACTTTTATTCTTAGTTTCTTCAGCTTGAGCGGCGGAACGGCGGAGTTATGACCCGAATCTTTGGCAGACGCGTTCCGCAGGAGCGTTTGAAGAATATCGGCGGTTTGTAAACGTCGCGTCGAGAAGTTCACAGTCAGCGAATGATTCGCTGACTGTGAACTGCTCGCTGCGAATCCCTGAACTCTGCATACGCTGTAGCAGCCCGTTACACTGAGGTTTAACACTGGCCAAGCTTCCGTGCCAAACTTGCTGAATAGAATTCGTTGGAATTGTTGTTCGAATTATCCGGCGAACAACTTCCATCAACAGTTGTTGGACAACTACGTCTTTCAATCTGGCAGGAGTTTCCCGCTCACACGGTGTGAGCGGGCTCTGTTATAACTGGTAACTTACAAGCTGGCACTTGGAAGTTCCAAGTTAGTACGGTCCAGTTGATTCGGATACACATTTCTAATCGTATGGATAGCAATGAGGAAGCAACAGAGAAAGACAAGTGAGTTTCCTGAGACGACGCGTCGTCCTAGACGGGTCTTTCATCATTACAGTAGTTCTTCGAGTCGTCGACTCGCCCCACCGGCGATATTGTACCGAAACTTTCGGTACAATATCAACCAGTACAGTATCGTTTGGCCCAGCTCTAACTCGTATTTTCAAACTTGTTCTTACTAAATTCAGTACACCACTCTCTCGTACACTCCGAGTTGCTGCAACACTGCTGCCCAGATTATCAGGTTGACTCCAGCCGGACAGAAGTAAACCTGGTAATTTCTGGTCGGTCTGGACCAGTCCTAAGGCCTAAGTGGTTGAACGCAGTATGAGTTCATTATCTACGGGATTAAAGGTGTACCTGCTTCAACTTTATGACTCGTACGGTTCGAGTGGCAACTGTACCAAACGACACTGTACGAGGAGCAACTGTACTGAAAGCCACTGACAGTGGCCCACTGTACGAGTGGCAACTGTACCAGTTGACATCATGCCAATGACATGAGATGAGAATAGGATGTACCAATCTTGCGTTGTCGCGGCGTTCCGTTGAAATTGATCAATTGACCCGCCAAGTTTGTGAAGGAAAGTTCACCATTCTATGGAATTTTGCTGACCATTCGATCACTTAGAGCACGTGATTTGCTGTCCGGAATCCTTGCGACATCGAAGCTGCTGCGCCGGAATCTCTGTTGACTCAACAAACGATTGCCCTTGATCGTTATGTTCAGCGTCAGATGTTGATGCGGGGTCGCTCCATCAAGTGTTTCTGTTACTCATTATGCGCCGATCGCCTTGTGCATGCGTGCATAGCTAATATTTCCGCCCCCCGAATGGAACCAAGTAAAAGACTTCATACTCCTCCTCGCCTTGCGTTGACTATGAGCAACAACGGAGAAGCAACAGTTTCATAGGTTTTGCTGACGTTCATCTGCTTCTCCGTCACCGGAGAAGGGCCTACCCAGGGACACCCGTACGCAATGCGTACGCATCGCGGCGCGATTATCGCGCAGCGCTCAATGAGGGCCCCTGGTTCTGCGCATGCTCATCCAGGCAGCCTGGACTAGGCTGCCGGATGGCACAGCTATCCCAGTGTAGTGGCGGTTCGCTCGAAGTCACGATTCGTGACTCACGAATACTTATCGGGAGTCGCGATATTGAAATCACACGGGCGAGCATCTCTCCTCTACAAGAGAATTATTCGTTCCACAGCTGCGGAATTCCTGAGAAGCTCAGCTTCGAGAATACGTCACCGGGAGACTGTCCCACATCAAGGGGCACGCATACTCATCTCACTATGTCGATCACGTTAATTGCGCTTCGAACGCAAATTGCGTTACGCAATGAAGGACGGCCCCTCCACAACACCGGAGAGATGCCCGAGATAATGGGCAACTTGTATGGTTGAGATCGGTTCAGGGAATATCCGCCGCTCTTGGCTCACCCGTTATGAACCCGCCTGGTCCATTGAGTTACTCAGTTCGAAACTCGATTCACTCTGCCTTTTGAAGTATGCCTACCATTCTGAAGTCGCTCCTTTCAGCTCTACTGTTCACGACTATCAACGGTCAGGACATTTCTTACAAGTACTCATTCGATGATATTAGAGTTGAGTACGAACGACGGGATTATAGTGATGAAGCAGATGTCGTCTTGAAGTGCCGCGAGACGGAGACAGCTGATCCTTTATTTGATACTGAGACGAAACGGTATTACGCCAGGCTCCCGGCAAAAGACTTTCAGCCAAATGAGACGCACTTTGTCGACCCATTCACCGTCAAGACCTTCAGAGACGCTGTGTTACGGCTCTGCGGTTACCTTCCGTCTCCTCAATCAAACCAGAGCTAGAGTGTACGTATCTCCTGCTCGGACCTCGCTGCCGCTGTTCGTCTCTTCACTCCCTCAGAGGGAGTCCCTCTGTTTCGCACCGCCTGTGCTGCTTCGTCATTATAACTGCTGAGATGCTCTCAAGGGATGAAGCCGGAAACAGGGGCTTTTTTTCTGTATCAAACCAAGTCGCTGCGGTTTGTACCTAAGCGCACGCTTGTTCAGAGCTATACTTGCGTTGACTCAATATGATTCTCACTCATTATGTGCAAGTACGTGCCGGAAGCTCTCCAGCTGCTCGAGAACAAAATTTCTCATCGCAGTAAGCTATCCAGAAGGGCGGCTATCTCTTAATCCAGCTAAACCATCTACTCCCCGATTTGTGACTCGGATAACCGATATTCAGTACTTAACTCAGTAAATTACAACAAGGGTTCATCATCATTATCAGTACTTTACTGACAGTAAAGTTTACTGATGATGATGCTGAACCCTTGTAAGTGCTAAACGACTCGTTGATCAATGATGGGTTCAAGAGTCGCTGTGGACCGCAGCCGCAATCCTGCTGTTGAGTTGAGCGTAACCCGCAGAACCCTACTGAGGTATATCCCGGCGGGTTTTATCGACGGTGAAACCGGGACGAAAGGGGACAAGGTTTGTGTGCTAGCAACGTCGGCTAGAGCGCT
This sequence comes from Perkinsus olseni, assembly GCA_013115135.1. Taxonomy (NCBI): domain Eukaryota; phylum Perkinsozoa; order Perkinsida; family Perkinsidae; genus Perkinsus; species Perkinsus olseni. Next base: position 17,099 of record JABANP010000303.1, on the reverse strand, counting down.
AGCCTAGACGGATTCACCTTCTCGTAATACTGATCGTTGCCATGTTCTCATATCCGGTTTGACCGGCTTCGGTAATACCGAAGCCACCTTTCGTCTGTCAGTTTGTCATCAGGTTCTCTTGGTAACGATTTGAGCGGCCCTGCAGCCTCAGAGGCTGCCTCTGCGCGAGTCGATCAATTTGTCTTCAAGATACTGCGGTCATAGCCGCAGGACTCACGGTGGCTGGTCTGCGCCTCGCCATAGAAGAGGTCGTGACTAGCTCCGAGTCCCCTCTCTTTCCTTCTAGCACAACAATCTGAGCGGCTCTCCAGCCTTTGCGTGCGCCGCTCAATCCCACCCTACCCACTACCCGAGACTACGGGTGAGCCTGGACCTACGACGATATCCGGGTGTAGGCCCTCGCTGGGCTGGCTGCTACACGCGTAGGGGTTGTGTACCCGCTGTGCGCAGCCAAACCCGGGAACTGGTGGCGTAAGGCCACAGGGAGGGAACTTGGTGTCACCCCTTGTTGCCTCACTGCCTTCAGGTCAGTCGCGGTCAACGCCCCACTCCAAATGCCCGTAGTCAGGGGTTTCAGGGCTTGGGTAGTATCCTGGAGAGCAATGCTCTCCAGCTGTCGGAGGGCACCCGAGCAGGTGCATCCCTATAATGTGTGAGGATCGCATTGAGTCAACACAAGCGTCCCTCTGAGTCGTAGCGACTCAGGATCAAGTTATGTTGTGACTTGATAGTTATGACGGAGTTGTCGTGAGGACGGGAATGTCATACTAGCCGTAGCGACTTGGTTTCATACAGAAAAATTCTGAACCACTGCGTTCGGCTTCATTCCTTGAGAGCACCTCGGGAGTTACTAGGACGAAGTAGCACAGAAGATGCAAAAAATAAAGTGTACGAGCAGGTGATACGCACACTCTTTCCTTCATCTTGGTCTGGGAGACGGCAGTTCACCGCAGAGCCGTAGCACAGCATCCCTGAAGGCTTTGACGCTCAATGGATTGACAAAGCGTCTCTCATCTGGCTGAAAGTCTTTAGCAGGTAGAGGTACCAGGAATTTTCTCTTCGCATAATCAAACAGGGGATCACGTGCCGACTCTAGGCTGCACTGCAAGACGACATGTGCATCCTCATCATCACCGTAATGACGATACTCAACCTCGATACCATTGAGATAGTACTTGTAAGAAATGTCCTGACCGTTGATAGCAGTGAAGAGCAGAGCCGAGAGGTGCGACTTCAGAATGGTAGGCATACTCCGAAAGACACAGTGAATCGAGTTTCGAACTAAGTAGCTCAATGTACCAGGCGGGCCCATAACGGGTGAGTCAAGAGCGGCGGATATTCACTGAACTGAGCTCAACCATACAAGTTGCCTATTATCTCTAAGACCCCTTCACTGAAGGGCCATCAGTGTTAAGGAGGGCTCTTCCTTCATTGCGTTCGAGGCGCAATTAGCGTGATCGATATAGTGAGATGAGTATGCGTGCTCCCTGAGATGGGACAGTCTCTCGGTGACGTATTCTCGAAGCTGAGCTTCGGAGTTCTGGAAAGAATTCTTCACCTCACTAAGGGGAGGCGCTTGCCCGTTCAATTTGAATATCGCGACTCACGATACATAATCGTGGCTCCCTTGGGCTAGCAAAGGCATTCGGAAGGCTGGATTAGAATTTTCGCCCAAGCACCAACATCGCCATGTCCAGATGTCAGTGACATCATGTCACGTGCAATGCACGTCGGACATGCGTGCTTAGTTGATTCCACTCCAGAGAGAGTTAGCTGAGAAGATCTGCCACAAAAGACTTCACACTCCTTCCCGTCTTGCGAAGACCATGAGCATCAACTGAGAAGCAACGCTAGACCATTCTCTGCGCCATACACCCAGTAGCAACCAAGCCATCTTGGCAAGATGATCTGGACGGTAACTCCCGGTCCCGTACTTTCGCTTGGTAGGTGGGCATTTGAAACCGGTTAGTGTCCATAGTCGATGGCTGGGAAGCCATCCGTGAGACGCACCCAAGTTGGAGTCCCCCGATGGAGCGTCAGTTCAACTGACTCAGTTGGCTAATGTTCGTTCCCAGGGGGCCGGAGCACAGTCCGAAGACTAGACCACTTGACTCAAGTGACTTGAGTACCACTGGTGCCGTTCAACCCTGACCGTCGATCAGTGACCGAGATTCTGTGACATGCCCCATTTACATAGTAAGGGAAAGCTCTGATATATAGAACGCCTTCTCCAGTTCACGTTGTTTGGTCGGTGGAATTCTGGCTCGTCTTTTTAACCAGGGACACGCTCCTCTCCAATGAGACTTCTTCCGTTACAGCCCATTTAGAGTGGCTTCCCTCATCGCCCATGAGTCGCGGGTTGAACTGGCAAAGTGTTATATGCTAGATTCACTGTACATCCCTTTCGAATTTGAAGCCCGAGCATGAGATGGGTCTGACAGACTCTGTACAGTGTGTTCGATTTTGATAGTCCAAAACGGAAAAAATGCATAAGTTCTCGAATACGGAGGATTCTACAACCAAACTTTCGTGCAATCAGGCTGAGTAGAGTTGAAATCTGACTAGATAATTTTGACTACATATCGTCGATATGATATCGATCACCGTTTCACTTCTAGGGCGCGCGCGAGTAATACACCCATCGCGTGCTTTCCCATTTTGATAGTCCTAGTTTACTTTTTCCCACCATGGGTCGCGGAGAACTCCTCTCAACCGAAGAGCGAGCGGGGATCGTGCGGGAGGTAACCGTGCGGGAGGTAAATGCCTTCAGTATTGTCGGCGAGTCGGGAGGTAACCGCACAGCCGTTGGCAACGGCCCGTTGCACAGCGTCGGTGAACGACTTGATGGTGAACGGGTCTACAAAATGCCTCTCATGCGAGTAAAAATCCTTAGCGGAAAGGCTGTCGTGATACTCTCTCACCTCGTACTTGAACAAGGGGTCATTTGTCACCGTCGTGCCGCACTGGAGGATGATCTGCGAGTTTTGATCTTGATCGTAATGGCGGTACTTAACGTCGATGCCAGCAAGAGAATATTCGTACTTGACTTGCTGACCGTTCATCGCAGCAAGAAGGAGGGTCGACAGGACTTCAGGAGGGTAGGCATGGCTCAGGCGAGTGGGTTGAAAAGACACCGTAAAAATCGTAAAGCCTGCTGAATAACTTGATCGAGCACATCACAAGAAGGCCTAGGAGAGGCGATACTTCCTTGGACGAGCTCAAACACACAGTTGTCTGTAGGCTCCGAGGTTTTCCGGTGTTGAAGACGAGATCGTCGCTCACGGCGTTCAACGCATCGTTAGCGTGATCGGTTTAGTTGAATGAGTACGCGTGCTCCCGCAAGTGAGACAGTCTCCCGGTGACGTGATCTGAAAGCATCGAGGAGAATACATTGCCTCGAAGGAGGGTATCGATCGCTTCCCGAAATGTTAGAGGCTGTATGAGGCAGAGTCGATGAGGAGCGTTGACTGTGAGAGGAAGCGATGGACGGCACTAGTGAGTTCGAAACATACCGCACCCAGACTGTCTACGGAGCCGGTTGCACCGCGCCACGGTCACGGTTGGGCGGTGCCGTGAGCAGTTGCATTGTTACAAATTTGGGAATCATATAGTGACTACACAGACCAACTAGCATCAGAACTGAAGTTTTCGGGATGCGAATACGCCACAGTCATCATGACGGCAGATTGAAGTAGTAAGTACTGTTCTGGGTCAATTCAGAAAGTCAGCAGAGGGGATATGTGAGAGAGATTGCAGATTGTGAGAGAGCTGACTCAGTCAGCCTGATCCGATTGCTGCTCGAGGCATTCTTACACCATCAGTTTCAGAAAATGTTGAATACTTGTCGATGAATTAGCCAAGTTTTGAATTTGCAATTCATTGAATAGTTCAGTTCACTACTAAAAATTTCCGATCAAATTGGGCGTCCAATACCGGTGAGCTTTTGCTGAAGGTTCTGATGGCAATTCTAAGAGCATTAGAGTTTCACCCCCGTTATGTGTTCAACGCGCATTCCATTACCGAACGCATCCCTGATCACTCGCTCCTTCTGATCATTCTGAAGCGCTATGCTGAGTGACCAAGCCAAGCGCGATGAGCATCGGCGCTACTTTTCCTGGTGGTTTGAATGGTACAGTACCATTCAAACCACCAGGAAAAGTAGCGCAGATACTGCTACAGTACCATTGGTACTGTAGCAGTATCTGCGCTCTAGATTATAAGTATGGAACTTCAGACCGCTGTAGCTCCCTGTTCACACCCGGAAACTTCCCGGCGGGGAGCCTGTTGAAACCGGTGCAACCTTACAGATTAAGTAACACAAGTATCCCACCAAGCGATGGGAGCTTAGCGCAACTAGGCTGGTCGAACCGAATGAGACGATGTTATCCGTTGACGCCAGGAGACCTGCGCCGCAGCCCCGCTAAACCGGACAGAATTCTTGCCGAGGACGAGCATGCCTTAGTATTACCAAGTTAGTTACTGACTAGCTACATTACTCGGTAACCCTTCTTGAGTCCCACCATGACGAAGCAGCACGGAAGATACGAAGCCGTGGAAATGAATGAAAAATAAGGTGGTGCCGAAACTATGATAGTATTGATAATGATCATAATGATCATGATCATTATCATAATGATACAAACGGTCATCAGTAAGGAGTGATATCGCAAATCCGTTTTACACCATCATACACCCAGTCAATGCTCATTGGGTCTACAAAATGTTTTCCATCGGGGTAGAAGTCCTTGGCGGGGAAGCTAACGTGATATCTTCTATCCTCTCTCTTGAACACAGGGTCCACTGAAGCCTTGTTGAGGCATTGCAAACCAACCTCTGCTTTATCTGAACCGAGCTGTTCGTAGTCGATTATGATACCTTCATCATAAGAGTACTGGTATTTGACCTTAACACCATTGATCACAACCAGGAGCAGGGCCGAAATCAGCGACTTCAGGAAAGTAGACATATGTTAAAAGATAGCCGAGGCCAATGAAGCTGTCCTGAAGGTCAGGCGAGTACATCGCAATGGAAATTGGACTCGAAGAAGGAATTTCCTGAATCGAGCTCAACGACACGAGTTCTCTGCAACCTTCAGAGATGTTCCCTCTCGTCAAGGCTTCGGTAGCTTGATCGATGAGGTAGGATAGATATGCGTGCTGGACCAAGTGGGACAGTCTCCGTTGCCGGGCTCTTGGACATCATGAGGAAGCGCGTTGCCTGCGGGTAGAGATACCAATCAAACATTGGAATCCCAGAAGCCGCATTGAACCAGCTGTGATGAGAAGTATAGGGCAGTACGCAAGCTCGCGCCGCAAGCTGTCGACGTACAAATGAGATGGGAGGTGCGGCGCCTTCGTGGCTGTCTCCGGCGCGGCGATCGCGTCACCGTTAGGTGTGAATGATTCACAGTGAATCTGAATAACTAAACTGACCTACAAGAAGATTCACCCTAAGCCCTATATCTGATATAGACTATATCATATGGTATATCGCAACTTCTTCTCTTGAACTGCTTTTCAGAAACGGAATGATCTCTCACCTCACCATCTTAGGATTTTAGGAGGGAATGGCTGCCCTGTTCATGCTTTGTGAAGATGCTCGCGGAGCGCAAGTTGCGCCGTTACTTCCCCTTGACTGACAGTCCGATCATCGGACTCCGATGAAGAAAATAATATCCGCAGTCTCGGTAGAAAACCGCACAGGCGAAGGTCAAGTGGACATGATTTGGGATTGGTCGTGAAGAATGATAGCATCTTGTTCGTATGAAGATATGGGCAGCCCATAATGGGCTGTGATTCAACCCCCTCAAGGTATTTTCAATAATGTCGAGAGCTATTGAGGTTGAACTGGGTCAGGACCGGGGCGATGGAACGAGGTTGAAAAACCTCACCTTTCAGACGAGAAAGAATTGGTCGCCCGCACCGATATGGGTCGCTTGCCGTGGGTGACCCGTTTGGAATTCAAACTTTCGATGTGCGACTTTGATCGGGCGTATCCCCATGAATCGTGGGCCATCATGGCTATTGAAGGCTTCAATTTGAAGCCAACCGAGATTTCAAGGTGAATGTAAATTACATCGAAATCGTGCCTTCGTTCGAATGTATTTCATTATGTAATACATTCGAACTAAGGCACGATTTCGGTGCATCAGTCAGGCGGTTTTCCGACCGAGAGCGACTCTGCTCTTCAGCTTCAGCCGAGTCAGTTTATCCCGTACTTTCAAGTACTGAATACAGTATCTTACAGGATCAACACAAGTACCTCCGTGAACTGATAGAGACCAAATTGCCGAATGACGGGTTGATGTCTGTTGACGCCCGGGCCGGGCGGCCCGGCGCCTTGAGCTATATTACAACTGACGAAATGGTCTTTGGGACGAGAATGTCGTTGTAAAAATAGATACTTTGCCTCAACAAAAAATCTTCGAATAATAGTACTCAGCCTAAAGGGGTGCTTGAAGTGACTTAGTTCCCTTGGCAGCATCATGATTCTATGATAGCACTCCGAACTATGACGAAACAGGTAACGATCACAGAAGAGTACTACTCTCCAGAGTGACAAAAAATTAGGTACTGCCGCTGCACACTGCGACAAGTTCTCACAAGCAATTGACCGTAGCATAAATTCGTGACTATACTGCTTCATCATGAAGCACTGACAGCAAGGGCTACTATGACATAGTAACTATGGTCGCCGCTCAGTAACCGGGGAGCCTTGCGGAATGCTTACGTCGTACAAATAGATTTCTTTCATCGAACTCGGTGTGCGTTAAGGCATGGCAAAACCGCTGCAGTTCGTAGTCGGTATGTTCGACTCTTAATGGATCCGCAAAATACATACCATCCAGGTAGTAAGTGGACGGAGAGACGGGAAAGGCATACCAATCAGCTAAACGATTGCATCGAACACGGAGTTCCGCTTCCCCTGGACCGTCCTGACGGTATTCAACGCCGAAACCCTTATAGTCATACTCATACTCAATCACTTGGCCGTTCACCACCGCGAGAAGGAAGACCGACAGGAGCGACTTCAGGATGGTAGACATATTTTTGAAGACAAGATAGGTAATGCTGTTTATCTCAGCCCAAGATTAAGCCCTCGCTTGCCCTCGATGATCGCTCGCCCCGGATCCAATCGATAAAAAAATAGTGGTGGTGGTGGTGGTGGCTACAGAATGTTGACCATACTCATAGCACGATGATTTGAGAAAGGTTCCGCTGCCATGATACGCGCGCGCTTAGCCTAGCTCCATGTCTACGAGTGCCCACGGAGCGGTCATCAGCGTCGACTGGTTTCAATAGAGTAATCCTTCCGGAGAGCGTAGCGCAATCCTCTATAACGAGAGACTTCTTCATCAACTATTCACATAACAAGTGAGCCATGATTAGATGGAAATCCCGGAAACTGAGTCATATGCGGGCCGAGGCTCGCATCATGTCCCGTGCGATGCCACGTGCTCTTGGCTGAGACGTATCGCTAGTTTAGCTCAACAGCACTGCCTGGTTATCTGATTTTTCGCGATTGATCGCGACTCCCTAACTGGGAGTGGACTGACTGAATGAAGTCGCTCGCCAATGGTCTTTAGTGTGCAAGACGGAATCGTACGACGTCAAGTTCGAGGCTCCGGTAGCTCCATCAATGAATCACGATTAGTATGCGTGCTAGCCCGGGTGGGACAGTCCCCAGGTGGCGTCCTTTCAAGCATCCTGGGTAGAATGCTTCAGCTTGTGGTAGAGATAACAATTGCGCGCTCAGATTTGAGACTCCACACAAACCAGTCTCGCTGAGGAGCGTAGATCAGGAACGTGAGGCGTCGACCGCAGTAGTAGGCCTCAAAAATGGCACCCCTGTTACTGTTCCCAGCGCCACGGGTGTCACCATCAGTACACATTTGTCCACAGTGTGGACAAATGGTCTTATTGTGCTGGGACAGTATAGACTTTCTCCGATGCACTCACTTCTTGTTGGTTTTATGCGCGAGTACTTACTTCGCATTGCCAGATAATGACGCAGTGCTTGGATTGGGTCTGCCGCCACCTAGATGCCTAGGGCTACTTGTCAGTGGCGCCAGAGATGAACTTCATCTGATGAATGCGGGCGAAGAAAGTACTTTACCGCTCAATTCACGTTCGCGAAAGACTTATAGGTTTTTGCCTCGTGAAACAAATCCCACATTAGAGTTCATGCCGAGAATGTGCACAGTGTACCGGATACATTGAATATTGTGCATACCAACACCGACTATTGGGCCGATGTATAAGCTGCCAGTTGGCTGTATAGTGTCACAGATTTTTCCGAAGAGGCGGGGCGATTGTGAGCCCCTTTTCCCCCATCCGAGTACGACATGATAAAGCTGTGCCCGGCGTCCCACGATCGCTCGGGACTCCCGAGTCGCGAGCGCCGGTCACAGCAGGTCGACAAGAATGAATAATCCTTTCCCAACTCTATGGTATGGGCAACACCAACTTTCTTGACCAAAGCTAGCGACGAAGGGGGAGACGGATAGGCTCCATCTGGCAAGGCGGACACGGTTGGTCTTTCCAATACGGGAGGCTGATCAGTGAGCTGATATATTATACAAGGGCGGCAATACAGGCATGACTGTTATTGAATAACATGCCACTGGCATCGAAGCCCGTGTTGGCAACGTCAGGGGCATATTTCACAAGAAAGGCTCCTCACGGAACACCTCACGGACAGGTGCAAGGAGCAAGGTGCCTTACGACGCAAGGAGACTTCTTTCACAAGAAATCGCTCCTTGCACCTTATGCACCTATCCGTAAGGTGCACCTTATGAAGGGCACCTTACGGTGGCTAATAAGCGAAATGCAACCGCGAAGACACGCAGCTTTGAGATAAGATTTAGTACAACTTGGGGATGTCTTGCTATCTTAGCGTATCTCAAGGAAAACGGCGAGGGGAAGTGGGAACATGAGGTAATTCCTTCAAGTCCGAAATGTCCGAGAAAGTTCGTGGAGCGAGAATTGAACTTTCCCAGGGAATACCGATGCGGGTCAAGCCATGAGCGGAGCGAAACCGCAAAAATCCCGTAAGGCGCAGATCGTAAGTCCGCGTAGGGAACCCCCGGAGGTACCCTACGGCACCTTACGTAAGGTCCGTAAGGAGGCATGCCAAAAGGCCTTTCGTGAAATAGCCTTACGTTAGGAGCACGTCCTTACCCCTCCTAATGTAAGGAGCCTTACGGTAAGGTGCCCTATGGCGAGGAGCCTCATGGCACCTTACCCTTACGACTCAAATCGTAAGGATGTGAAAGCGACTTACGAGAAAACCGTAAGGCACCTTACAATTTTTGCTCCTTATGAGCCCTTGTGAAATAGGCCCCTGATCACCAGCGGTTTTCAGCGCCAAGTTGGCGGCGATGCAGTCGCCTCGAAAACCAGCGCACGCCACAGAGTTAGGCCCCCCACAAGATATGGGTGGCATGGGAGAAATTGCTGGGTGGCCATGGTCACCAAATGCCACCCCCTGGCTACGCCTATGCCGAGAGGGTCTATTGTGTGGCCAGCCTGCGTTATTAGTGGCAGCACCATGAGCGGGGCGCGAGCTATGAACCTGATCGATATGAACAGTAGTTGCGTCACGCTCCTTTGTTCATTGATCTTTCACCACTTCATTACTGTGTTGAGTTCCCCAGTGGGCAGGCACCCGTACACTAAGCTCTTCAGGTTCACCCGAGCCGGTACATCCCATATTTTTAAGCATTGAGTATGTTACAGAACCAACACAAGTACCTCCGTGGAGTGATTGAGACCTAGTAACCGAATGACGGATTGATGTCTGTTGACGCTCGGCTTCATAAGCTCTCTTACAACTGACGAAATCGCCTTTGGGACGAGAACGTCGTTGGAACAGTAGCTGCTTTTCCTCGACAAAACAAAAATTCTTCGCATAATACTACTAAACCCTTAAGGATTGCTTGAAGAGCCTCAGTTCCCTTGAGAGCTTCATGAGCTTGTAAAAACACTCCGAAGGATGATGAAACAGATGACGAACCCATGAGAGTATCACTCTTAGAGTGACAAAAAAGTAGGTGCTGTCGCCTCACACTGCGACAAGTTCTCACCGGCAACTGACCGCAGCATAACCATAAAGAGAGCTATGAGCAAGGGCTACTATCGTCTCCACTCAGTAACCGGGCAGTCTTGCAGAAAGCTTATGTCGTACATATAACTTCTTTTCAAAGAACTCGGTCGATGATATGCCAAGGCAAAGCCGCTGTATTTCGTACTCGGTGTACCTGTTTCTCAATGGATCGGTAAAGTGTATCCCATCCGGATAGAAGCGAGACGGAGAGTACTCCGGATAGCTGCGCCACGAAGCTCCAGGATTGCATCGAAAACAGACTTCCGCTTTTTCTGGACCGTCCTGACGGTATTGAAGTTCGAATCCCTTATAGGAGTACTCGTACTTAACCACTTGGCCATTCACCGCAGTGAGAAGGAAGACCGACAGGAGCGACTTCAGGATGGTAAACATATTTGAGAAGACAAGGTGGCTAATACTGTTTCTCTCTGCCCAAGGTTAAGCCCTCCCAGCACTGAACTCAAAGGCATCGCTGGCTCCGGAGCCAACCGAAAATGGTGGCAGTGGCTACGTGGGGTACCGAAATGTTAACCATACTCACAACATGATAATTTGGCAGAGGTTCCTCAGCGAGGTTACGCGTGCACTAAGCGCACTGCGCTTAGCCTAGCTCCATGGACATTGTTCACGCGTGCCCACGGAACGTCATCAGCGTCGATTGACTTCAATAGCAGGGCCCTTTCGTGGAGTGGGGCGGAATCCTCGTTAAACGAGCGACCTTCAATAACTATTCACAAACAAGTGAGCCCAGGTCAGATGGCAATCTCAAAAATTCAGCCCACAGCGACATACGCGGCGCATATTTGCGCGCCAGGGCTCGCAGCATTTTCCGTGCGACGCGACGTACTCGTGGCTAAGGCGTCTCGCTAGCTTAGCTCAACAACACTGCTTGTTTATCATTGTGTGGCTGAATTCTTAATGCCGAGACTCCCGACTCGGGGGCGGAGTGACTGATTGAAGCCGTTCGCCACCGGTCTTGAATGTGCAAGACGGAATGGTATTCCGGCAAGTTTGAGGCTTCGGTAGCTCCATCAATGAATCACGATGAGTATACGTGCTAGCCCGAGTGGGACAGTCCCCGAATGGCCCGCTTTAAAGCATCCTTGGTAGAAGACCTTACCTTGAGGTAGGAATAACAATTACATGCTCAAATTCGAGAGTCCGCACGAACCAGTCTCGTTGAGGAGCGTAGAGTAGGAGCGTGAGACGTCGACCCCAGTAGTAGGCCTCAAACATGGCGCCACCGTTCCTGTCCCCGGCGCCACGGGTGTCACCATCAGTACACCTTGTTGTAGACTTCTTGCTCATTCGTGGAATACAAGGCCAAAGGGAGCTTGTGAGATGGATCTCATGAAATTGCTGAAGCCCAGACTACTCTGTACGCATAAACCGGGACGGAGCGTAACGCACATTTGCCTTAGTACACGACTTGAAGTCGTCGACTTCACGTCAGTACTGAACCGATGTGATTTGCGGGTACGACGGGGATTGCGTGTTACGCAGTGGACAGTCCACTGTGGACTTAGTAAGTCCACAGTGGACTGTCTTGGCCGAGTCGGACAGTCCGACCACCATTTGCGCAGTGACAGGCGGCCAGCCTCACCTCGAAATCGCCGAAGAGTCCCCACACTGATTTCAGTCTCCGCAGAGACTTCCCTCATGGAGGCACCCTTGGCTGCTAGCTCATCGGCCCGTTCATTGGCACTGATTGAACTGTACCCAGGTACTCACCGAAGCGATACCCTGCCGAGGATTTCAGACACGGACAGACGAATCTGCCTCGCCTTATCCCACCGGGCCGTGGATGCTCGGGGCGACAGTATTTTGGCAAAATATTTTTCGCACCGCCTGAGAGTCCGTAAAGATCTCCCAAGTCTCATCCTCCGCCGTGGTCCACGGCCCGTGGAGACAACCCAGCGGACCTTCGAGAACCCCGAGGAGTTCGCCGTCTATGACCGTAGCGTAGGGAAGAGCTTCTAGAAGTCGGAATGGACCTCTACACCCCGACGATAAACCACCATTGCAGCGCCGGACTTGACGTTCTTGACCACCGAGCCATCCGTGAAGATCGCGTTCTCAGTTCGGAAAGCCTCAAGCGCGTAGCTCTTGGCCTCCTCCGTGATAATAGTCTCGACCCAGGGATACCAGGGTTGAGTAGGCAAGCCTCTCCAGCGCTGCACCCTATAACTGCCGCCGCGACGTTCATGCCATGAACTTCATGGAGGGTCAGGCCCTTGACCGAAAGAGAGTGGTCAAGAGCCTTAGCACAACCAAGCGCAGCGAGCCTGGTGGCCGCGATGGTACCGAGCTCCAATTCTGCAGCAGACTTGGAGCTCGAAGCGGACTGTCTGCTGGTAAGATACCAGACGCAGCAGTGTTGCGGCAACACAGAGGGCTGCGTTGGAGCAATTCCTAGGAACTTGGAGGGCTATCCTCGCCAGTGGCGAAGCGCCACCATGGCCGAAACCTGCAGCAGAGCTGATTTTGCCGTGGCTCAGCCACGGCAAAATCAGCTCAGGTTCACAGCAGGCAGCAGCACGGCAATCAGCACGGCAGCAGCAGGTTGCAATTGCTGCTCAGCCACGGTGGCTGACTCCAGCTCCTCCTTCCATGCTGCGACAGCGTGACTGAAGGCAGGGAATTTGCATCATCATAGGTTTTGATCACTTTCTTCCACGTGATCAAGCTTCTCTCTTCAGGTTACGTGTTTCTACACTTGGATACACTTTTGAGTCTCCTCTCTCCACCGAGGGGGATTTATTTCCTCCAGCCCAACTTCAGCCTAGTCACCGCCGATTAACGCCTCTCAAGTGCCTACTCAGCCACCGTTCAAGAGGACACGTTCAGGTAATCCACCGCAAACCGCGAAATTTGCTCCATGTTTCTCCAGACCAACTTGCCTGCGAGTGGCCTCATGATTCCGCGGAGACCCATGCCGATGGTGCCGCCAACTCTACAGATGATAACCCTGTTCGTGATTCCGATGTCGGTCTTTACGCTCCAATTTTGATAGCTTCGTGAAGTGTTTCACGAAAACCTTCATCGGCACTGATTCGCGCCCACCGCTCTTTCCTTGTATGAATGGAATCACGCCGGCTCTATTGAGAGAACATCTGACTTATTTGGGGCGTATCACCATACTCTCAGTAACACTCTGTCAATCCGTCACCCTGGGTTCTATCATATTGCATTGGTTATCAGTGATGACTCATCACTGATCAGTACGATGAGCATGATAGGCTCTTCCACCGCCTGCAATGTGGGGATAATTATCGTAAGCCTACTAGAAGCCGTAAGGAGTGCGACGAGACTTTAACTCGATTATTTAATGTCAATTTCCCAGAGTATTGTGGGACTTCTTGGTATCCTAATCCTCAGCGACTGCCAGACCTTCAATACATAATTTATTTGAGGACCTGCAGCGAGGCTCTCACTCGAGCAAGGCGAAGTATACGCTCAGGACGTTATACTTTCAGTGGCACGGGTGACCTTGGTACCACGCCCGTCCCCACGGGCGGGAGTACTCCATCAGTTGAGCACTTTCGATACTTATCGTCATCATTCCTCTACTTTAACCATGATCTCAATGCCTCGCTCTGTATGAAGTTACTTTTCGTCCTTATGACTAAATGCTATTATCCGAATTGATCCGATGATGACGATCGTGGAGTAATGTGTGTTTCGAGCAATTGCAACGAGTTCGTGTTCTGTTCACGCAAAGAGTAATGCCTGGATGAAATGATACTGGATCAAATGAAAAAACCCACGGAAACGGTGGATGAAACATGGTCGAAACCGTCACGCTGGATGGAATTATACTGGACGAATTCATACTGGACGCACAGAGATGGACGAGTTGCACCTTTGGGTGGGATGAACACTGGACGAAATTATGCTGGATCAGATACATCCGTACGAGAGTAGGGTGTACGATTTGACACTGTATGAGGTGAAACTGTACTCTTTGACACTGTACTATGTGAAACTGCTTGAGCGGACACTGTACGATATGACACTGTACTGGTGGACCCTGTGAGATTCGAAACTGTACGGAATGACACTGTACTGAATGCAACTGGACGATATGGCGCTGTACGAAGCGAAACTGTACGATTGGAAACCGTATGAGGTGGAACTGTACGAACTTGCGGTACACGAGAAGAACCTCTATGAGTTGCTTCGGGAAACTGTACGATATGACACTCATTGCCGTCAGAGCCGTGGAGGTATAGCGACGCGATACCATAGCCACGTCCCTTGACCACAGCGAGGTCGCGGGACGCGAAAACCGTGTGCCACACGGTTTTCTGTCAGAATCTATATCACATTTTTGGCTTCTGCGGAAGCCGAACTTCGGGTCCTGAAGGCCGAAGGCTTCGGGCCGAAGCCGTCTGATGGATCGGGAACCCATTCCGTAAAACTTGGGGAAAATACCGCAGAACTGCCGCAAGGGGCGAGGATGCTAACAGAAAACGCCACCCTCCGGCGAGACGTTTCTAGCTCGGGCGCGCCTGGTTTCCTCTGCGCGGCTCATGAGCAGCCGCGTCTCTTGCGGAATTTCTCACCAGGTACGCTGCTCGGCCCATTCTTCCGTCACGAAAATCTTTCCTCGCAGGGGTGTCTCTCAGTCTGAAACTCAGACTGCGAGACGCCCTTTTAATGAGAGGCCTGCCACTGACTCTGTACGACTGTGCCATTTAAAGTCCGAGTTCGTAGTGCATTAGTAGTACGACATTCCTCCACTTCGTCTAGCTCTCAGAGAGATTTTCTCCTCAACCGTCGAACATCCGACTCAAAAGAAGTGACTTGGTGGACTGTCCACCACTCCATTACGCGGCTCCAAACCGGGTACCTCGTTTGCCTTGCTGCAGAGGCTCGTGGCACAATGGCTTTTCGCAGGACAGTTGCTTACAACCTATGCTAAGATCTGCGATACTGCACTCAGCAGCATGGTGGAGACTATGCTCTACTTCATCGGTATTGTCCGTTCCAATTGAGCGCAACAAAGTAGAAATGAATATTGATGGCAATTCGGTAAACCTTGCGGTTGATACAGGGAGCTCCAATACCTACGTGGTGTACGGTGATTGGTATGAGTCCATATACGGAGTTGGGTCTTGCAGGCATCTCGTCTCCGGTTGCTACTTCTGCCCTCCAACCGACCCCTGTACACTCGACAGTTTGCTCACTCGACGCTCTCACACCGTCGAATTCTTGTACGGCCACATCGACAAGTTCGTGTATCGAGAAGTCACGGTGCAGGTCGACGGGCAGAATATAAGTAACTTCCTGATTGGCCTGCTGATTGGAAGCTCGCGTGTTGAGAACGGCATTCAGCCGAACGCAGTGCTTGGGTTGGGTCTACCGCCACCCATTGTAAATCTCGGTCTTGGAATGACCTCTTTCGTCGAACAACTTTTCCAGAAAGAAGCCATTCCTCATCTCACCATCTCGGTGCAGGCGTCAGAGATGTCGGAGGGAATTACCGGCCAGTTAGAGCTCGGCAAAGAAATGTTGGGAGCAAGAGATTCGCCCTCACTCACTCTCGCAGACTTCTCGTCGACCGATGGCCCACTCGCAGGGGCCGCATCCGCGGCGTGAGTAAAAAGCTCCTCTACTGGCCAAAACCGAGCGACTGCCCCGTCGAATGGAGGGGATATCCGCACCGTTGCTGTCGACACTGGCTGTGATACTACTTTTGTCCCCACCAAGATATTCTCGATGATATGGGAGGCTATTGAAGAGGAATTCGGTTCGGACCGAGTCGACGGAACGAGGTCAAGGAAACCTTGGTCTACAGACGACAAGAATTTGGCTGCTTTCAGCGATGTGGGTGGTCTCCTCTGGATTCGCGAGGACGTGTTAAAGCGACTGCCCATAATGATTATCCGAGTCGACAGAGAAGTGCAGTTTGATATACACCTGAGCAGTCACGTACAAGTATGCGATGGTCGGTGGTGTAGGCTGCAAATATTCGACGGACTCGCCATTGGGTTACATCCAGAAAATCTGATTCTGGGCAGATTCTTCTTTGCCGAGTACGACGTCTCATTCGATCTCGATCACAAAGTTATCGTGCTGAGAAGACCCGACAAACCGGTAGTTAAAGAGATAAAATCTCAGCAGTGGTGGGTGAAGACTCGAATTCATCGTTGCCGAGGTTGCAAGGATGAACCAGCCCACGACTGACTCTGGCAACTTTTGTGTACAGTACACAGTGTACTAGATCAGAGTTCAATGAGTTCATCATAGCCATGTTCGTGCGACGGTAGTGATGTCACTCTGTCTGTCTCGTGCCGAGGAGCGTTCAATTATATCAACCAAGAAACAGAATCTCAGAATCTCAGAATCTCAGAATCCAGAATCTGATTCTGGAGACCGGATATTTATGGATGTCGATGGCAGGCCGTGATTAACGATTCAACACTGATCATCACTCAGATTCTGAGAGTTGATTAGTGTTGAATCATTAATGTCATTATTCCATTCAGATTCTGAGACTCAGAATTTGAATGGAATAATGGTCGTCAACGGTCCCCTCCACTTAGAAGATGATCTCGAATAAAAAAAGTTGACGCTCGAGTTGAACGCCGCAGAGGTAACGCGTCGCGGGTTGGCTATTGGCTCTCGCCGAGAGCCTCTCGCGTTTGATACATCGGAGCCTCGAGGTCCTTGATGGGATCGAATCGAAGCTCCAATGTGTCAAACTCTCCTCGATACGAGGAATCAAGACCTTCAAGACTCCTTTGCTCGTGCTAAGTTGCAGCGGTTCATAATGAACCGCTGCGCAAGAATGATTCTTGAAAAAATCGGCGAGCTTAAGTGTTGACAAGGAGTTATCGTAAGGGTTCCATTGCAAGGTGCTTAGTCAACACAAATATCTTTGACGATTGACAGACTTGGCTGAAGCAAGGGGAGTTCAAACCTCACCTGGCAGGGCGTGCCCCGCCTGGGGCAAAGCTCTGCTACTGCTGACGAAAATGTCGTTCGGACAA